>DWQK01000447.1:0-20955 GCA_018231225.1 Noctuana stator
AACAGAACAACCACTTATGTAATTTTCGGCTTCCTCGTGTCGTGTCAATGCCAACGGCCTTCGTTTCGTGTACCGTACGCAGACTTTACACATCGTTGGTTTTTTTACCGTAGATGTAAAAATTGCAAATGGGCAAACATGATCAACTCAGTGCCAGTGTTTACTCAGGTCATACAAAGATGTGTTGTTCATCCTGACTAAAGTTTCTAGATCTGCTGGGTTAGGTTAGGTTAGGTTAGGTGAGCTAACTAGGTCACGTTAACAATGTGTTTCGCGTTGCTGACGTAGAAGCCTTGAAAATGAAAATAAAAATTATTTATTTGTACAGCCTTAATGAATCTCAAATGAATTATTTTTAATTGTTTGTTAAAAATCCCGTCCTTGAGGCTAGATATTGTGTTGTTTAAAACATAGAACGAGGGTAGAACAGGCGTTTCATATTATTATCATTGGTATGTACGCTTCGTAGCGTTATATTCGAATGCGCGATGCGATCGTTTTTATCGCTCGCCCCTCCGTCCTGGCGGGCTCTGTAGATGGTATTCACGATGAAGTCTTGAGGTTTTTGCTGTCAACGCTTCGAGCTTGTTCACGTACATGCTTAACTGGCTCGATGTTGACTCGTAAGTGGCATAAAATGATTTTTTTATGTAAGTACTTGTTATCGTTAGCGATCGTACCTGCAAGAGTCGGTTCTATGTTTTTATTGTTTTTACATTCGTTCACTTGTATATTGTAAGAAATGGGTCTGTTATCTGTATTATGTATCGAACTATTGTAATGTATTTTATTTAACGTTTGTAATAATGTATCTATATTTGTATTGCATAGTGTTATTTACTTTAGTTAGAGTATTTTACGTTACAAAATTCATAAAATCATAACGTTTATGACACGCCACATAATTTTGGATTTAACCGCGTTTTTTGTTATAGACTAAATTTGCGTTAAACTATGACACGAAACTTTATAAATTGAGCCAATTAGAAGGAAAAATGTAGGCTTTACCATGCCTGTTTTCGTTTAAGGTAAGCTATAAACTTGCGCGCCTGTGGAAAAGATTTTTTTTTCGTGATAATTTTCATCAAAACTCTTGTTCTACTTGATATTTCCACACAAGGCGATCGCGGAGTGAAAACCACAACGGTAGCCAAACGTTCCTTTGATCGTCAGATAATCCCACACAGCAGCGTTTTGTTTGAATATTAACTGAACGTAATCGTCCCATTGTTACGACATCGCCATACAGATACACTAGGGCGATAAAGTTTAACTCGTGACATATTTTGTTAATTACAAACAAAAACCGGTTCGGAATGGGTATGTTTTGTTTAATAAGAAGCTATGTCTATTGTATGACGAGCCTTTCTTGCCTTTAATAGGTCGTTTATGCAGCAAAAGCATATAAGCCTTGAATGTAAATATGTAAATCTATTTTTCGTTCGCGTCATAGCTGGTGGACCGATATTAATTTATTTAATAGTCTATGTGAGATGTAGATGTCTGAAATGAACGCATTTAAAGTTTTATTATTGTTTACAACACACAAGATACGCAACCATTGTAGATTTATGCAGCTCCCAAACCGCAGCCACTCTGACTTTATCTAAACAGTGAACAAACTAGAAGCTACTGTCGAGACGGAAACCATTCCAAAGATCAATTATCTGGTTACAGACACAGACGTTAATTGGTTTTGAGCTCAGTTATGCGAGTTCCTTCACGAATTATATTAAGGAATATTGGCGTGTGGTAGGGGGATACCTGAAACTTTAATTATGTGTGCTTAACTGCTTACGGTGAGTAGGTACAAGCGACTTCGGCACTTGAGACGTCTGGCCACATCGTAATGCTGGGTTGGATTTTGCGTGACTCATCGCATCACTAGATTATCAAGAATAGATGAGTTGTTTTGAATATTTTTATTTTTTAATATACCCTGAAAGTAAACTAACCTAATAATAAGAAACTAACGTAATAATAAGAACCTGTCAAGAACAACTCTGGGAACTATTTTGCACCAGGGGCCTTATTAACTATGATTTTCCAATTCCATGCACATTCCTCGATTGGCGCGTCACACGTAGTGTAGCGCGTTTGGAACATACAAAAAGTTCGCAAACGTACTTATAATTGTATCGGCGAGTAGCTAACTATTTTAATCAAAATTCATTACTTTCGTGCCGCATAAACTTTTCGTTGTTTCCATGAATGAATTAGTTATTTTAATGAGCACGAAAACTCTAAAGCCGACACGGACGTAGTTTCACATTTAAATAATTGCTCTCTCTCATGCCACGTTTGATTTCTGCTCGTAAATGTCATATCTTTATGGACGGATTTCAATTACCTCGTTCATATTAATGTCGTAATCCATCACTTTATAAAAACGAGTAAATCTACGTGCAATAAAATTTGCACGTCCAACCCAGCAGATTAAAGGCATCGGATGAATAATCGCCTTTACAACAATGTAGAATGAACATCTTGCACCTGTCCGTCGTCGGTTCGGACGGTGGTCGCAAATCATATCGGACGGTGCTATCGAAAAGGCCAATAAAGAATTTGCTCCGCGATAATGGGCCTTCATGCGGACAAAAAAGATTTGACATGTCACCAATTGGTAAGCGAGATGCTTCGGACAGGTGCAAAAAGTGCGCGCGCGACCTATAATGCTCTATTTAATTATCGGCTAATTAAGGAGACCAATGAATTCGGAACGTTTTGATCGGATGTCGGAGAACACGGGTCGTGATGCCCCACTTTACTCTATAATATACCTTGAGACCGGGCCGTAGACTTCATAATCGTTCATTCGATAGTTGCTCAGTGAAATGGACAGTTGCTGCATATTATCACGCGATTACCAAGTCAGCTTACTAGTTGAGGCGGAAAAGTAATCCCTGTAGATGGTTGCAGCCGTGGGAAGATTTTGTAATGATAACAACGCGATATTTGAACAGTTGGTACGAAATTTTCTGAAATTGTTACGAGTATGTGTTGTGTACATTATTATGTAACAAGATTCGTAATATTAATTTTCAATGTCACTGAATTTATTTAGTAATATACACGGTATCCATACCGTAGTAAACTTTCACATAGTCTGCTAACTGGTTCCGTGGTGTAGTGGTTATCACATCTGCTTTACACGCAGAAGGCCGCCAGTTCGATCCTGGCCGGAATCATATCGGAAAGTTCTTTTTATTGTGTCGTATTTTTTTAATAAAAGTATTTTTTTTAAATTCTGATGTTTATAGAATTTTTTTATTTGTATAAAATTATTTCCTCAAGCTTTTATTTAACTTGCCGTGTTTGTAGGTCGAATCTTGGTAACTGAACATCCCACTTCCTAACGTTCGATTGGTTCAAATTTAGTATTATATTTATAGCTATATTTTGAAAATTGTTGGTATCAATAAAAGGTTTATTGTGTTAAAAATGAAAACCTTCAATTACTAAGTATAAACTGTCTAATTCTTACTTCTTATAAATTTCCTATTACTTATATTTTTCAAGAATTTCACAGAACGTAGATAGACAGCAGGTTAAGCAACTGACATGTCGTGTTTTACTTCGCACGCCAATGTGTTTTGAAAAGTTGGCAAAGCTCCAGATTTTGCTTTGAAAGCTAAAACTAGTGATATAAAGGATATCATTTTTATTACTTTTATTTCTAGTAAGCAATACCAACTAATTAGGATCAGATTTCGAGATCTACTTCAGAACTGCCTTGAATAAAGATGAGTAATTCTAAGGGTCCTGGACTAGAGTCCCGAAAGGGCAGAAGTTAGATTTCCACCACACCACACTACCACCGAAAAAGAATCCTAGTGTGGGTCTGTGAATGTAAGCATTGTAGTTCAGTGTTGGTGACGTCATACGTCAGGTCTCAAAGATGTGATCATAATTGATTTGAATATGTCTATGCCGTAAAAGTTCAATATCAGTTCTTTGCCGCGCAATTATAGCAATCACGACGTTTAGCCACCTTGCAAATTTAATTGACGCAGATCAGTGGCGGCTTCAATTAAAAATCAATTTATTGGATAACCGGGAAGCAAAAGAAGCGGAGCTAATTGGTAATCTTTGTACAGATAACATGTGTCTGTTCGATAGTTTGATATGCACGCAAGGGTGCCGAGGGCGAAGCCCTGGGGTAGCGTCCAGTTCATTGCTCCTGTTGCAAATGTGAATAAATTATAGGAGATTGGACGCACTCATCCGTGGCCCGTACGTAATGAGATAAAAAGTTCAATAATGAGATGTTTGTTTCGTCGTCGTTTAAGTTAAACCAGAAGTAAGCTGACCTGTGGGTAGTTAGGTAAGTAATGGAGTATTTGAATTGTTTGTTCATACAATATTTGTAGGTTCGCTAATTGCCTTCGCCAAAACTAATTATGGCTGTGGTTAGCACTTCTCCGTAAATGAAGAGAGAGAGACTTATTTATCTGTTTAGAAAACTATCTATACTAATAATATAAAGCTGAAGAGTTTGTTTGTTTGATTGTTTGAACTGAACCCATTTGAAAAATTATTTTAGTATAAGAAAGTCCATTTATCGAGGAAGGCTATGAGCTGTCCAGCGTTACGTTGCCATTTTTAACGATGGTTGAAACCGGGGGGCCTATTTAATAATAAAATTACTTCTAAAATTATGTCCTATACGCTACTGGCGCTACTTCCAATAAATATGTTATAAATAGGTATATATATACCTACCTTCTAAACTCTAGCTGTGGTCGCAAACTCGATAAGAAGTAATTTGTTCCGTGCCGCCAAAAATTTCACGGCTTCCACGCCAAACTGTACTGTGATACCGACATCGGCGGTCTCTAGCGGCCCCTACACCGAACTCTCCGAAGGGCAACATTCGCCTGAATTAAGTGCACTTAATCGTTCCGGGCGCTTCGCCTCGGGATCTCAATTTGCACGCAGAGCCCACATTTATAGCGCACTGTTTATTAATAATAAAATCTATAATAAATTTTATTCCCCCACCTGTCGAATATCTACGCTACGAGTAAAAAATTAAATTTCTAACACAGCTTCTTTGATACACTCTCATCGGTCATCTAACTCAATCTTTGATCTCGATTTTCGTCCACTTTAGACAGTGACAAATTGTGCGTATCAAATCAAAGGACATTGCATTAATAAGCTATTTAAACTGCTTTAAAATTTAAGACGTTATAATCACAGATCGGTGTATGAGGCGAAATATTCGATGTGTGGGTTCGCATTCGTGAGAAGTATGTGAATTTACCCGTTCGTTGCTGCAATTCTGCGGCATTTGCATAAATGTCTACCAGTTGGCGAATAAATGGCGGATTGAGTTGCATAGACCAGCAATTGGGCATCGAAAAAAGCACACCCTTACGATAGGACGTAGGTACAAACGCAAATTAAGTATATTTATTATTTACTTAATATTTTACTTGTGATGAGTGCAAAATTATCAAGAAATTTCCTCAAATCAATCTTTTTTTTTGTTATTAATTAACACACATGAACATGAAAATCAAAATATGGTTATATTGCTTGTACGCATATTAAAATTAAAACTTTATCGTAGACTGGTTGAATTATAAAGCGACCGTCGAAAAACCTCAAAACTTATCCGATAATAATTAAGGTGACCGTAAAATAACGGCAAACTACAAAACTTCGACCTCTTCAAACGTAATTCTAGTGTAATTTCCATTCATCGTCATGCCATCCGCTGCGTGAAAATTATTTTCGTCTCTTGACACGCGAATTGACTTCGTTAAAGCGCGGGCCGTTGTTTATTTTCAATAACACTTAACGAACCGCGTATGCAATGCACGTATGTCATAACAGTTGCACCGACTTTCTCATTTCCGACAGCGTCGACGCCCACCTTTTAGGCCCGAAGGCTTCGAGTATTTTTTCTTATAAATGTTGGAGAAGTGCGTGTTCCTTTGTTGATGTTTCCCTCACAATGGGCCGGTTTCATTATGCAGGGCGCGGCAAAAGGAACGAAACAGATGTACGGTGGCGGTGCATTCGCGGCTCGAATAATAGTCACGAGCGGCGCTCGCCGATCGATAGCTGTCGTCTTTTGTGCCGGGACCCGGCTGCGGGCCTTGACATCTGGTTCGTCATTAGGTTATTGCATTAGTTGACTCGCGTTTTACGTTGATACGAATCGTGACTAGTCGATCGTAACCGCGACAGTAATTCAAGCGGTATCCCCGTCAGTCGACATTTTATTTACGATACTGCTGACTCTGCTGAGCAATGCTTTGTTCAAATATGCATGCGCTGCTTGTACTTGTTTAGGTCCGCAGTCCACAGTAATATGATCGTATCGTTAGCACTCGCCATTTTTCATTATTGCACGTGGATTTGAATGTAGGTACCTATTATTACCTATGTGCAAATTGTGTCTAGTAAAACCTACTCTTAGCGGTATGCTGAATAGTGGCATGCCGTGTCTTCGCCCATCCCTGGAGTGTCAAGCATGCGGTCTCTGCTACTAGTTTCGAGAAAAAGAAACCGTCAGGCAACGGTGTAGGTGCTGCCTGCCTCGGCTGTCAGCACCACGGCTCATGGATGCGCGACCATTTCTAGTACGCACACTCGGAAACCTCCCTCCAGGCTGCACCACGGGGAGGTTGTGCCTATCAAGCACCCCAGTTAAGATCCTAATTAGTATATATAAATTAGTTACATATTCGTAATAATTCCAAAGGCAATATTTAATCAGCTGACCTCTTCTTTACCGTAGTAATAACAATTCAATATTTTCAATTTTTTTCATCTACGGGTAAGATTAGTTATATTGGTCCCAATGGCTATTAGAATCAGTTAAGGTGTGGAAAAAATCCAAACATGCGTAGAATCGTACCAGTATATGAAGTCGTTACCATAACGGTACAGGAATTAGCGACAAGAACACAAAGAAGCCCGCTTGTCGCAACATAATTATATAGCAAGTCGTTGATAATGTAATATAGCTTGTAACACTAGAGCACAACGTACATATTTAACTGTACAAAGGACGGCGCTAAGTAAGGGTGAAAACACCGTGAGACCGGCTACCGGTTCGGTATCGGTAGCGATGCAATAACCGGTGCCATTCTTATAGCTGAACTAACCAAAGATGGACATTTGTTGTGATAGTCTCCCGAATTTATGTATAATTCAATACAAAAATTCGGGAGACTATCACAACAAATATCACAAATATTACATAGAGTAAGTACTCGTATCTGTAGTGTCGCACTATAAAAAGTTTGTCAATAGATTATAAACGTACCCTTAAAATAACATCTAGTCCAGACCAGCAGGTAACAATACGCTTTACTTTCGTCCTGCAGCCATCGGCACAATCTCATATCTCGGTATTAGTACCATGATATTCGGGTGCCTCTTAAAGGTTTGCAGGGACTACTGAACACCAGGTGGCTGAGATGGCCTGCACGCTCGCTCGCTACTCCTTTTCTATATAAAACAAAAATTTGCCGCTGCCGAAAAAGCGCGTCGCGTGCGTACGCGCCCGCGGCACAGCGGACGCGGCAAATTACAACCACTTACCCGCGATCATTACTTACTTACATCCATTTTTATGGGAGAAGCAAACAATGGTACACCAGATAATGCTCACGGACATGTACATTACAGCACTACTAAGCCACTCATGCTTACAACAGATGTACATGCGCTTAGCGTCCGTAACTATGAGTAATAAGTATTCTATATGTTAATTTAAATAGGCACTTATTGAACTAACCGTGTGCTGAATTTCTTGCAAATCCATTTTTGTGTGATTAAGTAAAATATATTTAAATTAAACATCCAAATGTTTAAATATAAGTTATTAAGTTTTGAAATCAAGTATGCATATAATGTAACTATGTAAGTTATACATACTTGAATAATTGAAAGTGTGGGTATATTAAATTTTGGGACCTTTCAGTTAACGCAGCACCGCATACAAATACAATTAGCATCATTGTGTATATAATGGCTCGTTAGCGTCGAGACGCGGCCGTTGCAAGACGTGTGCGACGACACCACGTTCACGCCACCGAACCGCTCGCTCAATAATTAACAAACCCTTATTATATTACTAGTTGTCGTTATGTAACATAACGACAAACGAAAACCGCGCGCGACCACCTTCAGGCCATCGTCGAACGGTGATTTAATTTGAAAAAACGTTCCCCGCCCAGAAAACTTTTATTCGGAATTAGAAAGAAAAAAAAAAGACCAACTCAGAACGAAGGAATAAATCCGTACCCTTGCGTTTCATCCCTAATCCGGTAATTGTTGGTGTTTTTTTTTACTGCTATGGATGAAAAAATTGAACCCTTTGTGGATTTACCCTCGCACGTGTTCGGGCCAACGAAATCTCTTTAACACATCGCAAACTTCAAATCGAGCGCTCGTGGATTGTGCTCGACGAAAGCTCTGATCGTTATCTGACCGGCCGGTTGATTTCAAAAAACGTATCTGAGTGATCTTCAACGATGAGGAGGAAGTGCGAATTATTAAATATTTATCCTGTGATGTAAGATACCCGGTTCCTTTAACAGGATCCTAATTAAACTAGACGGGGCGGTGGTGTCGCGGGGACCGCAGGTGCAACGAATCGACGATAAAGATGTGTGTGTAACCTTTCAAACAGCTGTTCGTGAGGAAATAACTACGTCGAGTCGAAGCGAACAGGATAGTGTTAATCTATTTCTCTAAGTTATAAATTACTTTTAGATTAGAGTACACATGTTAGTGTTTTTTAAGGAGCATCGTGTTTTATTAGCGCACTATAAAATCAGCTTGAAACGGCAGCTGCTCGTAATAAATCGATTGATATTGTTGTTATTTTGCTTAGAGAAGATGCAGTGTGCTCAGTGGGATGACTGGACGGTCGGATGTTTACTCTCCCTGACCACCGCCGTAATGTTAATGGGACTAATACCACTGGGATATGAGAACCCCTCGCCCAAAGCCATTTGAATATTAATACCTCGGTGTGTATTCGTTTAGGTGTATCGCGTTGCGCATACATTATTTGTGAAATACTCATAAATAAATCACAGTGCAAAAATTAGGCAGGGCGTAGTCGAAATGGTTAGGGTTCGTCAAATAATAGAAAGTTTTTTTATTTTTCTACGTAATTGAAGTTACAATCATGTAAGAGATAAAAGTACATAAAAGTCATCGTACTCCTAAGACTTCGTCTATTATTTATCCTTGGACAGTTTCCATGTGTCCGGAGTTCTCGATAAGCGCACAAGCACGACTGCAATTTACGATAAAGTATGCCCATCCTCACTTCCGCTCCTTGGGTGTTTCAAAATCCTTTGATAAATTACTATTTCATTTCTGGATTTCGAATTTCGCGCAAAAGTTTTCGGAATTCCCCCTTGGAAGGGTCCGCAAATTCGCATGGTGCGAGGCCGTGGGAGCCGTAATCCAGGGCGCGGCCGGACAGTTGTGTTGGGGATTTTTAATTTGGAGACCGCCCACTGAGAACGGATTATCTACTTTGCCCCGGGACCGACGAACTCGCAATTAGTCGTAAGGCCTTCTAGTAGTCTTCTCCCGGATTATCACTGGATTGATTTTATATTTACAGACGAATTTAAACAGAACGCGCGCTTAGTAACACTAACGCGCAATCGGAGTGTGTTTTGTTTTCTCATCCCGGTATTCCCGGTTTTGTTGGTGAGTTACAGAAATTGCCGACTTGCCGATATTGTTTATACTTATTTGAGGACTGTTTATTGTTTTTGCACACTATACGTCTGAGAATGTGCATTACGTTACGATGTGTCGATGGTTGTCGATAGGGATGTACGAGTAGGTAGAACTATCTATAGCTCCACTTCTATGACTAGGGCGAGATTGAATGAAACGAACGCGAAAGGGCGTTTGTTATTTGACACATATTTTTTAAAGTTGAACCCTTGCGGGTTGAAAAACATCAAAGGCCTGAATGTCGCCTCGTGGGAATGTCGGGTTGGCTGGATTATTCGGTTAGCGTTTTTTGTTCGTTTGCCATTGCGGCCGTCGCCATCGCTAGATTATGAGATTATTGTTGCACTTAGCGTTCCGTTATCGAATTACGGAATGTTAATTGGGACGTTTTGTGAACGGTCCGACCAATTTATAACACATTTTTATCGATTTATGCATGCAATAAATAAATATGGTGAATATTGAACCTAACAAAGATGTTAATGCCGCTGTGGATACGATGACAATGTAATTGAGTTTTGACTTTTTTACTCTATGTTGATGGATCATAAAACACGTAAACAATATGATCGCTTTATCAATAGATCATCAGCAGCGGGAACGCTTACGAAACTGCGAAAATTTTTGTGTCTGTTCTTTGTAATAACAAGTAACTCGCATGTTTTTCTACTAGAGTTTTACGTTGCGCAGTTTTCTCTAGCATTCGTAGTAGAACTTTGTATCGACCGACGTCACCGGCCATTCATTAAAAGATAGCATGTGTAGAGTGCCGAGCCAGCTCGGGCGGTACGGAACAATGGGTATGCTAATCGCAAATCGAGATTACGATTAAATAATAATACGGTCGGGCTGCGTGCACTTGGCCGCGCGTCGATCTGCCATCTGGCCTGGTCGTGATGAGAGAGATAAAAACATTTAAAACATCTACTCATCAGCATCGCCCTATCCCTAACTCACTTGGACATATATCCAAGTGAGTTAGGGATAGGGATAGGTATATACCTACAGGATAGAATAACACCACGGAGTGAGCACTGAGACTGGAGCGGCCATAGGGAAAAGCGGTAAAGTCGGGCTGCTCACTGCTACGATCAGACGCTCATACTTAAATGTAGCAGCATATTGACCGCTAGTGGTCGTCATTTGACTGTATTGATAAACGGATGAGCGCTATATATGCTATGTTGTGTCATTATCACTTGTAGGACAATAAATTAAACATAAGTATTTACCGAGGAGTTGTACCTTTTCACCGTTGACTCCAAATCTTAAACGTAATTTGTATTTATGTAAAAAAAATGTAAAAAATATACTGAGGAATAAGAAATTAAGGTGTGTGTGAAAAATATTTGTGGAAATAGTGTTGGGATAGGTGTTAGTATCAAATAGTGGGAGTCAAATGGATACTGGTTCTGAATAGTTACGTAGTTCTTATGTACGAAATGTAAACTATGGCCGCTCCATTCTCAGTAGGTATGTACCTACTTCGTGGAATAACGCGTGGATAATATGCATACATAGACTATAAAATAGTTTAGTTTACGTGGCTTTTTCGAGCATCCGGATTAGATCCGATACTAGTCGTTGCGTGTTTACAATGTTGGGTATGGTTATAGTTTAAGAAAATTTAAACTTTGTTTGGTAGTGTAAGTAGAAGCGTGCATAGCCCCGCTGGTAGTGTGGATTGCAAGGTCTGAAGCCCTTGGGGCGGTTTGACAACATCTGACACGGGTTGGCCACCACGTATCTTCACTAATCTGCATTGGAGCAGCGTGGGTGCATACTCCACCCCCAGACCTTCCCCGGCTGTGGGGAGAGACCCGTGCCCAACAGTGGGACATAAATAAGGTTAAATGCATATAAATAGGTGCAAAGCAACTTTGATAAGAACAGCATCACTTGTTACGGCGTGTAATGTCATACGCTACACAATTTCGAACTATCAACACCTTGCCATGCCTTTCGGTTCCAACTTTTATGTGCAAATCGATGATTTCTATTTTAAATGTGTCAATATTACGATTCACTAAACGGCCTACGTGACAGGTGTGTTGGAAACAGGTTTTCACGTTATAGATTCCGATATTACAAAAATGTAAACACATTCACATACGCAGACAGTGTGTCATTTCACACCTAATAAAATAATAATATTGTAATTGAAAAATTTGTTTTTCGTCTCATAGCTATACCTAGTTACTACTAATTATTTTATGCTTTGACCTCTTGCAATATTCTTCGATCATTTTGTCAGCGAAGTAAAGTCACTTTTGTTCGTTCCTTGAAGACGCGGGTATTGTTATTTCTAATGTAACGTGAGATTGTAGGAGATGTGTCGGTTGTAGCATATGAGAACCATCGACCACTTTTCCAAAGAGTTTAATAAAGTTTTCAGTCGTAGCGGGCGACACTCGTGGAAGCTTAATAAATTTCGCACACAATAAATACGTCCCTCCGGCTCATGGGCTCAATATTGCATTAATGAGGAACTCGAACAATGCTATTTAATTTTCAACTAAAAGAGTAGAGTTTATACCGCTATGGACTCCCCCGTTCATCTATCCAACCCTTATCGTGACGTAATTAGGGCGAAAGTTCCCTGGCAAAGTGGAGTTGAGATGGTGATATTGCAAGCGACGAGGGTTGCTGGCAAGCCGGGGTCGGCACGTGCGCACGCATTTTGCGTATTACCTAAATAAATAACAGCAAGCTACGCCGACTCTGTACTGTTTGGCAGTTAGGAGGTTCTCACGACTTCGTCTTAATAAAAACTAGTAAAATTTTGATTAGGTATGTTCGAGGTCGCAGTTGTCCTACGTGGGCATTTGTTTTTTAAAATTTTTTCGGTTCTTAATGTGTGATATTATAATGGTGATAGGCCAGTGAAGAATTATACTTCTTAGTCCAATCCTTAAGATCTCTGATACCTAATAAGATATTGATTGTTGATTATCTTATTTCAATAAGTGAAGCGTTAGGTTGTGAAGTTTTGATGAAACTCAGTCCCCAGTGAGCAAACTTCAAATGCTTGACGTTAAGTGCTATCTTGCGCCCAGGAACATGGAAACTTACTCATCTTGATGACCGTGAAGTTTCCCATTGACCGTTAACAATATTGCTATGCGTATACAGCCCATAATAACCGAAACTGTACCCGTGAACGGAATTAATGTAAACTTGTCTAATAAATTCAGTGTACCTTGCGTGTAGCTGCAAGGTTCAAATTTGGATGAAATGACTTTTAATGTTTTAGCTTGGCACTCCTTAAAGTCGATGTCACCTAAAATAATATGTTTGTTTGTAACAATCACTCGAAATTAAATCGTTTTTTACTGAACAGAATGTCACGTTGGTGCTTATTGTTAGTTGACTGTAATTAGCATAATCCGGGCACGTGCGCCTCGCGATATATATTTTTTAATTTTTTTTACACACAAAACAACCCTTCCAACCTATTGTTCAGTACGCATGGCTTTCGATTTAGAATCTCTCTTATTCTCTTGTCAGATCATTGTAAACAACTGGGGTCCATGGGCGAGCGATCAATACTTGTGGATTGCGGACTTCTTACTAAACCAATGGTTTGCTCAATAATTCAAAGCAAACTTAATTGTTTGTTATAGTTAAATGGGTCAAAGGGTGAGTAACTTTGTTGTGAGATTCATTTTAAATAAATTATAATAAATAAGTAAATAATAAATTGGTAATGGTTACTGCTGAGGCAGGTTAGTAAGGAGACAGGTAAAATTTTGTCCTTCACTCAATCTTTACTGTCAACCTTTAGTGCTTAGAGACATTTAGAACGTTTAAAAATACGTTTAGAAATCTATTGGAGAATTATAAGCGACCTTTACCCTATATGAACTTTAATTGTGCCAAATGTCAGATTCCTGCGTGCGGCGAAAGGTGTTTAAAAAAGTACCGAAAGTTTTCCCTTCACACTTTAATATGTAGATAGACATCGTAATTTCATACATTTAAACTACAAACATTGAACTCAAACGAATTGTAACAAATTGTAGAGGACATGAGCGAAAGTACAGGTCAAAAGTACAATTACTGTTAGCGAGTATTTTTTTTATTTTTATTGGCTTTTCATTTGATGTCATTGTCATATTGTGTTCCGACTGAAACAGTTCCCATGGCAGCGTTCCTTTTATTTATGCGGGTCGTGGACGTCTAGCGACATGCTTCTGCCGTCCTCTACGGGCTAATAACTAGGTTTGCCTTTTATGAGCTTCTGCTATTACTCTATTAAAAAGACTAGAAAATGTACTCGTAATGAGGCTTCTATTTATTATCTGTTGCTATGTGAATTCGTGTTCCTTCGTGTTGAATTGAATTGGAATACTTGTAAGACTGATTATACAAACTTGAAACGCATCAGGATGACGTAGAAGTTACCATGTCGGTCCATTGTTTAGTACTTGTTAGAAATATGTTGAGAAAATAGGGGAAATATATAGAGGCTTTAGTAAGTTTACGTTTCCATTCACCTGTCTGTTTTTCAGTCTATTCCATTATGGAAAACACTGTGTTTAAACCGTAAAATAATGTAGAGAAAGACTTGTTCAACATGGTTTGCAGGTATATTGGGTTTTATTTAGTGCTATAGTTAAAGTAATACTACTCGGTTAGAAATCAATAAGGTCATTGCTGTTTAGTTGGTCTTAGTTATATCCTATCCAGTTACCCTAACTCTGTATCGCATTAACCTAAATGCCGCAAAGAAAGGTAGGTAATATTTATTTAATTTAAGCAATGCACACCAAACAAAGCACCACAAACAGACCAAAAAAATCTTATATAAAACATAACAAAATAAAATTTTCTTAACCGCGGTGTTCGTAATAAATTCCTAAGACTTACTCTCAACCTTACAAATATATAAAACATAAAAATCGGTCAATCCGTTTCGTATGAGTTCGACTACAAACACTATGACACTATGTTAATCAGATAGTTCAAATTCGATTGAAGAAAATCGAATAGTCATTCCGCACGGCCTTAATAGCCAATTAAACCAAAACACTTGTGCAAAGTAAACATTAAGCTCGAACTAAGTAAATGGCCGACTAAAACGTGTCCGACATAGCCTGCACCATCCATTCCCACACAGTACACAAGATTCCTAGTTCGTGTAAAGAATTTACGCGACTTTCGCTGCTTGTTTATATGCTGTGTCCCAGTCGCAATGAAATCGCGTAGGTATTTGTACACCTTGAAACCAGTACGGGCGAAGTGTTTATGGAACATTTGGACAATAATTTAGTTGAGATTTCAACATTGGTTTGCTGAAACCGGAACTTGGATGAATGTCGAATATTATTTTAAGATGAGTGTCATTTGCTTCAATTGGTTAGTGGAATAAGGATTTTTAAAATTTAGAGAGAAACAAAAAGACTTAACACCCAGACCGACAACAGAAATCTAAATCATTTAACCTTCTACCCGCTGGGAATAATTGGAAGTTCATTGACATCGCAAAGATCAATAACTTGAAATTTCATAAATGTCTAATCTATTACGCAAAAAATGGCGTACAGACTAAATAATCTATACGCCATTTTTCAACCCACTTCAAAAAAAAGGAGGATTGTATTTTTTATTATGTTTGTTACCTCATAACTTTCGACTAAGTAATTTGCATGATTCTTTTTTTATTTGAAAGCTGATGCTTGTTCTTTGGTCCCATTTTAATGTGGTCCAGTTTTGACAAACGCATCCGTGAGAAAACCATATGTCTTAAATTTAAGTTTGTGCGCGACACGCAAGTTATAATTATATTATCTTTTGTGAATCACCCGAAATGAAATCCGACACGAACCGGGTAGGAAATGTAGGAATATATCCTACAATACACACAGTAAACACAATGTTTACAAAAAGCGTTAAAAAAGTTGTTGACCGAGATGTCCTTCGCGCAAATACCCCGCGAGCCCCGCACGCAATCGCCCGTGGCGGTTACTGTACGCGGGGTCGATCAGACCCCACGCCATCCCCATCCGCCCTGCCGAGCGCTGGATGTGACAGCTTAGAAAAATTGTGATTTATCGCTCAAAATCAAAAGAGATGACGGAGCAAGTGCTTGCTATTGAAGTTTTCGATTGTTAAAATTACAATTGTACTTACCTACTGTATTTATTTTCTTTGAACTTTGGGCTATGGGTGAACAATTAATGTGAATTTTATTGAATTGAATATAAAATGTTTAAAAATTTAAATTGCATATATATGCTATGTTTTAAATGTTTATTAACTTATTGTAGTCATGATGATAAAATCGCGCCCTCTGTTTCATAACAAAACAGTTTGATGCCGAAGGTGTTCCGTCAGTTACGTAGTAACTATTATCTAATCTGTGCTTCAGTTGCGTTAAACCGCAATTGTACCTATACCATGATATCATTTTGTTGTTCTTAGGTTATGTCTCTGTATACAAAATTCGAGAGGTGTGTTCCGTACTTCATCCAGATATCGAACTAGGAATCACTCTCTACTCTTAATCATTCAAAAATGAAACATCAATATTGTATCGAAAATGTTGATAATTTCTCTTCCAGTGGTGTGACATCCTCGTAGCACGACCCTCACATAGTGGCATTGGGTTACAAGGGCCGTCGTTAGGGCGCGCCAGGGCGGGGCCGCGCTATCCAATATACAGTTATTGATCATTTGTTGCTTGATTGATTGTTCTTAATTAACTCACTATTTCGACAACTGCATCTGTTGTTTTAATTGCGCTTTAAAGCACACTGTCGATGTTCACGTGCGTTACGTTAAACGGACTCGTTTTATCAAACAGATGTTTATATTTTGAGTAGGTACTAGGTACTGTTCTTATTTTATTCCTAACACATATTGCTGAAAATTTTGTTACACAGTGTCTGTAAAGAATGGCTTAACTACAAAATTAATGAACGCGCGCCTATTCTATTGTTAAATACGCTACGTAGAGCCTACCATTCCTCGCTATAAATCCCAGTAAGCGTTTTTAAACTTCGTACATTAATCAGTTTGGACTCAGCTGTTGAAGGAATACTCTCGAGTCCAAACTCCGAACGAAACTGAGGCGGTGACAACAGGCTTTACTGTTTCTAAGCAATTTAAGCTCAAACTTCTAATGTAACCCTTATATCAAAATCTATAAGGTCTATTATCAAGGAATAGTCCGAAACAATGAATATACAAAATAGGAACCTCAGGGCTGACAAGATAAATGTTTATAGGCGATTTCTAGCTGATGAAAAATTGTTTTCGTAGCGCTCTTTGTGTGGCAGTAACTATTAAAATATTATAGAAAACTTAATTGTTAATCTCCTGTATGAAATAAGTATGAAAAGGTAAATGCTAAGTTGATAAATTAATATTGTGAAATCAATTTTATTGTTAGTTTTTGTACACTATATTACTTCTGGTTTATTTGCCAAACCACTGGCCATTTTACGTAAGCATCGCTATTAGCTACAGTAAAATTTTGGTGTTACCTATTGGATTACGTTTTAAGTTGTTTGAATCTTTGTTTTACTCCATTACACGATACATTCGTGCAAGTAGGTACGTACAAATCTCTACTACATAGGTATTGCAGTAAATATAAATTTGTATATCCGACTTCACTTAACATGACCTGTTGCTGTTAATTATTAGCATTTTGAGATGTCTAATACAAGTCTACAAAGCCAGAATTGTATTTCAAGCCGCCTTTTTCATTTTAGGTACATAATTAAAATGCGCCTCTTTAAAATATCAACAGTCCGCCACAACAGCAATGTTCGCCAACCCTAGCCCGAAGCGAGTAGATAGCTCATTAATCACGGGCTCCGTAATTGCCGCCGGAGTCCTAATTTGATTTCGGAGCCTAGAAGCAATGCAACTGTGACCTTTGCGCGCCCTCCGCGCTTGTTGCGATTCTATGACGCGAAGGGATAGGTATTTTAAAGTTTACATATCAAATTGACCATTAATTTTCACAATTTTGATATACCCAGTGTCACCCTCACAATTAAGATGAATCTAACGACACATCTTAAGCTATAATCTATCAAACCGTTTAGACTACAGCGGGTGTTAAATATTATATATACATAAATGCAGTAACATAACACTCCTTTAAAAAGGCACTCAAGTTTTCTAATAACAGGAGTAAGGAAGACAATAAAGCACCAAACTGAGGTAAAGTGAACGATATAACCGAGTGGCATCGCAATAAGAGACAGCTTACGAGCGTTATTTCATATGTAATTGCCGGCCACTCACTCGCGTGCGTCTTTAGTTGTTACTTGTTACTCTCCCTAAGCTAAGAAGAGAGTTCAATATCGAATTACGCTATCACATAACACGAGGTTCCCTAGTCTACTATTTTACTATCACTGGCTTAATCGGTATCGTGGTTATTCGTGATTCTCGAAAAACTATAACAAATGATATTGGCGCTGTGGTACAATTGCATAGAAAGCAGCGATGTCGTCTGGCCTAAAATCGTTTTCTATTAGCTTCCTATAAAATGTCTTAAACTAACTTATTAATCGTCTAAGATAAATAACCATTTCATTATAAAAGATACTATGGATATCATTATGTTATATACTTAGTACAAATATCGTTAACTCACGTAGGCTGTCGATTGTAACATTTACCACGAGAATTGACCAGAATCTGAGTCAACGCTTACAACATTGCAGTGATAAATGTATCTGCAAGTTAATGATCATCTACAATACGTTCCATTGCACTGATGTTACTAATAAAGGACTTGATTGCCTTGGAGCCGATGCAACAGCAGACCTTTCGAATGGCACAAAGGAACTTAGAGCCGCTTGGTGCACCTTAGCGTTTTGTATGCAACTGAGCCAGATGCATGATTTATTATTGTCTCTCCATATTTTAGCCATTTAGTATCACCAAGACAGGTCATTAACAGACTAATATAATGGATAAGCAAAATATAAGCAGATTGAGACTAAATATGTATTTCTAGACTGAAATCTCCTAAGTTCGTTAAGTTTTATTATTGAGTTTTGGGGCCATAAAGTCCTATAGAAATAATTTATCATGCACGTTTTAGGGATCCCCGCTCACCACCTGCCTCAAAAACCGGACACAATAAATAATGGAAAAACGAAACCAGTTCTGACCCTTGAGAGTTTAAAGGAAAGTGTCTTGTGTCAAAGGTGCAAAGAAATATTGATGCGTACTAATCGCCAAAACTGCATCAAATAAACACATTTAGATCATTAAATGTAATTCTGTCGATTTTGTTATGTCATTTTAGACGTAAAATCTAAATCTATTTGAAATCCATGGAAAACCGGGTTTGGATTTCAACGATTAGAAAACAAATTTACCTTGGACCTATCTATTGGAATTCTATATCTGTGCACGGTTGAACGCGGACGAAATAAAACACATGGCATTTTATTTATCGCATAAAATAAAACCCTGTCTATTTTCGATGAAAAATTTCAGAAACTCCGAAACAAATGTGTTCTCGTGTCGAATTTCGATAAAAGAACAGAACTTGAAGGCTATATTTTTGGAAATTTGAGAACGAATGGCTTCCTCCGTCCCTTTTGATGATAGTTAAACAACCAGAATTAGCTCGGAAGCTAATGAACTTGTTACCGCTATATATCAAGCAGCAAACGCGGTATTTGATCGCACCAAAGCGAAAGGTTGGGTAATAAATATCTGCTGGCAAAGACACGTCGGCAAGACAAATGTGAGACGTAAGTTTTCCTGCACCTTGGGACGGCTAAGTTGGATTTGAACTACAGGAAGCAACATTTTTCGCGTTTGATTGCCACTTTGGTCATCAGCCTCATATGATTTACCGCGACACAGATGGATCGGTAAAAATTGTGTGTGCGTGAATGTTTAACTAGCACAGGTTGGCATTATAATTAGTTAAGAATTTGTAAGAAAGGAATATTCAGTTGATATATGGGTGTCTTTATATCCTAAAGTAAGATTTCCGTTTCTTTGATAGCTAGAAGGTTTTAGATAACGAGAAATAGTATATTTATTAATGGATGGTCTCTTCGTTTTATAGTATGATATGGTGCCATAAACTATTTGTCATCTTTGGGGTTCAGTGTGATTCCAACACCGTGCGCAATTGTGATGTGTTCATTTAAAATGTTAATCCTACCCGTCCCGAATGACTTTTTTTAATCCGAGTACCTATTGAATTTGCAATGTGCCCACAAGCCTGGAAAATTATTTCCGAGTAGCCACGATCGGTAACACGCAATCAGCTTCTGTATATCCATTCGGCGGTGGTAAATACCAACATCATCGCACAGTTTTGGGTGGATATTTGGCATTATTGGTATTCTTTAGTCATGAGCCCAATCAGCTTACGGGACGAGGTTCGCATTTCGATGGAACAGAATTTATGTATAGTCAATCGGGCAATTTGTGTTTGAGCCCAATGTATTGCTACAGGGAGCCATTCCGGTACATCACTAATGAGACTCGAGTTAATTAGTTCCATTTGTACGATTACTGGGCTCTGTGGCGAGTGTGGTCGATATTATTCCCCTTTAAAACTTTTGTTTGTTGGCAATTTTTGGTTTTAATTTGTTGAAACTATATTGTGTTATTTTCTTCATAGTTTTTATTTATATTTATATGGATTTTGATATTTGTTCGTAAGATCGAAAGCAAAAATTCGATTCAATCAACGGTTCTCTTAAGTTTCATCAAGACTAGTAAAAATCTAGGTTTTATATTTCTTTTTTTGTCTTCCGTCTATCAAAATTCGACAAGTGAATGAGTATAAAGTACCAGGACTGCAAGAATTTAGAGGGGCGCTACACTGATAGCACGCTCGACACGAACGTCGCTGGAACGTAGCGCGAATCATAAACAGTTTGAACAACTTCGTTGCCTGTAGCATCTCGTGGTAATTGCATTGATGCTTGCCAATCAGAAGCAGTATTCACGATCTGCTCTATATTACGTTATATTTTGTGCTTTAGTTAACTGGATACCGTATATTATTTACTTTTTAAAAGGCAAGACGAAGGTGTCTTATAGATGTTATTTTCCAATTGAATTGTGAATCTACAAGTTTCTTTTTGTACAGATAGGTACGAGTATTAATTATAAAATTCCGATATATGGGATCATTGTATTGTTTCCATTATGCTATTGTGCAAATGCGTTCATAATATTCTTCAGTAAGTGTTACCAGGACAACATAGATAGGATTAGCTTTCAGATAGT
>DWQK01000448.1:0-20949 GCA_018231225.1 Noctuana stator
TCGCTTTTCATGAGTAATATAATAATAACAGTCTGATACGCAAGCAGCGAAGCGTTGAAATAGCCATAAATCTTATAATTACCACAAAAAGCTATAAGGCGCAATTATAATCGTGCAAGTATGATTAAAATTTTAAATAACGTCGTCGCTTAATAATTTTATTACAATAGCAAGGTCGATGACGAACAAAAAACGTAGGTACCTACACTTTTATATTTTCATTATCATAATCGCAATAATGCCTGAAGTCAGAGCTTCCTCAATAGTATTTCAAACTTGCAAAGTTACGAACTTATTTGAAAGTCTAATCTATATAATGATGTGTTCTTAAGAATGTTCTTTACATAACAATTTTATGTGCTAAGATTTCAACTTAGAACTGTAATAAATGAGTGTTGATTATTTCAGAACGATTAAGAATTGTTTTTAATCAATTTCATAGTAATAATGGTATCTAATCTAATCTCACCTGAAAAGGCACTGTTGCACACAAAGTTGATCTACATTTTTATGAAACTATGTTTTATTGTTACAGGTAAGTGAGGAGGCGTTTCTACAGAATTACGATTCATCACAAAAACACAGCAAGTATTTCTACTTATCATCTCCAATAAATAAAATTAATCAAGTTTTTTTTCGACTTTTATAAATACGAGTCGATCGCAAATAGATATCAGGACCATCAGATCATTTGAAATATTTGTTTTTTTTTTAACTTAAAGAAGTCATAGGCTTAACAATTATTTACTTGTTTCGACGTTTAAAATAACCTAAATCAAGGGGCCTGTTATAAACCCTTAATGCCGTTCTATGACTGTACCATAGAATGTCCTTTTTCACAATCGGAGACAACTAATAATACGTTGTATTACGCCGGCGGCACTTACATTGTAAAGATGAGTAATTTATGTAAGAAAAAATGAAGTAATAAATAATCGCCGTGCAGTGTTGAGGACGCGTAATCTTCGGGTAAAGGTGCACCCACATAACACTACACAGTTAAAGCGTGCTATTCGACTTACTCACACCGCACCGGTGAGTACCGTTCACTAGTGTCAATGATGTTCAGAATAGTCCATAAAAATCAGTGCGTCTACATACTCTCCAGACAATACAGATATACTTAATTTAGAAACGCTATCTAAGGTCGTTTACAGCTGTGTTTTGAGTCCTGATGACCATGCTACCCTCTCATTGATAAGTTCCTGGTACGCTGTAAAAATGAATATTGTGGAAATTTGCCGATCGTAATGCCCTTTAAAAATGGTAGAGTTAATATCGCACATAGCGACGAATAAATAACTTTTTGGCACGTCTTGGCCTAACTAACTTAAAATCATAATTAATCTACATGAAACCTCAACAGTTAATGTTATAAAAGTACCGGTAAAAACGCTGAAAAATTATAACAAGCTGCTTACGACTTTTCTATTCCTGTATAATAATATATCATAACGATACTCGTGTGGACCTATGATTCAGTGTAGTGAAACGAAACCTTTGAGGCTAAGAAAATAAATCATTGGACACTCGGACGCGTATTGATTCGCTAGAGTCCGGTTACGTTTCTTCGATTGCTCTGATGTGGTTAATGAACGAAAAAACAACAGGAAAGTATTAAAAAAGTCCAATAAAACGCCAAACACACGTCGCGCTCGATGAATTACGACAGTCGCATTTTGAGGACTTGCTTATTTTATTTTCGAAATAGGTTCAAAGTATTTTAATGTGTTTCCGCTTTATAAGACACTAGCTGTGCCACGCGGTTTCACCCGCGTTAAGAATTGTGACGTAACGTTTGATAGCCTATAACCTTCCTCATGAATGTAGCTATCATACACAAAAAGAATTTTTCAAATCCGACTTGTAGCTTCAGAGATTAGCGCGTTCAAACAAACAAACTCTTCTGCTTTATATATTAGTATAGATTATTTACAAATAGCTGACGCAGCGAACTTCATACCCCCTTAATCAGTAAATTATACATATAAATCTTCCAATTGAATATCTCATATTCACTGCTGTAAACTGCATTAAAATCCGTTGAGTGTTTTAAAAGATTTAAGCGAACAGAAAGAATGTAAAGATACTTACTATATTCAAAACTGTTCATGTATAGGAATTTTTAGATCTGTTTTCTTTAAGACAGGGCTGCATAAATTCCAAGGCAACACGAAGACATGTACCTATTATGTAGTGATTGCCATACCTAATCGTCATTTTAATGGTTAGTTAATATGTATCTGTTTATATCGATACCTTCCACAGTCCTAGTTTAGGGTGATAATGTTCAGCATTATCATAATGTATTTGTACCGTGTGATAAAACCAAATATTCATAGAAACGTCCCAATTGGATTTAATTTGATACACTTGTTAAACAAGTTGGATGAAAGGGTATTTTGCGAAGCAAAGTAGTCTATCACCGAGTATTTCATTGTGTACTAAAAGTACTAAAACCAACATCAGAGGCTTGAAAGTACATTATTGTACTAATACTCGTAAATGCTCCATATACAACACATGTTTGTAAAGTAACAGTGTAACATAATTAATACAGGCTTGTAATATTAATAAACATCTCCATCGAGACTGTTTAGGCAACGCAGGTCTCAATATGTGATTATGTTAATACTGTACAATCCACGAACGATGATGTTGTATAAACAGAACATGTTATTGATTTACATTTTGTAGATACGTTTAATAAAGGTCTTGTCGGTGTACGTAATTAAAATAATCTATTAGACAACATCCTCAAGACTGTAGATAGACAAGATAAAAAAGGAGCAGGAGGTAAGAAGATCGTTAAAGGAGATCTAATGGTAGACTTCCGAATAACATTATTATTTACGGCTTACATCAAACAAGGTGATCTTTATAATTTACTTAAAACAATCATTTTTGTGCATACATAAATATTTAGGGACCGTGGAGTACATTCATAAGATGAACATCTTACCTATATAAATATAACTAGTCAGGTCGTTGATAAAAAGCATAAATTAATTTTCTTCGGACAACAAAAAACCGGTACTGTACGGAATCAAATTTGAACCCTCGTTAGCAGTAGCAAACGTTAATTAGGTAGGTATTCTTATAGACAGCTCTATAGCATAATAGTTAAAATACCTGCAAAACTTTGTCAAAATATTTAGGTCTTTTGGTACTGACAACGAAACAATAGTAACAGAAATATGGCTTACTTAAGCACAGAATATGAGCGTCAATCACAATCAAAAGGCATCGACTGAGCTCTATTGAACATGGGAGCTTGAGACGAGCAGGTGCGACGATAACACGGCGCCGGTTAATGACATGTTTTAATTAATAGATAGCTCTCACAGATTTGATTCAACACTTCTTGACGCGACAGCCCGTTTCCTGTGATAAGCTCGAATGTCGATAGTCATCAATATTAATGAAATTGTAATTGCCGATGATATGTATAAAATAAAAATGTGTTGACTCCAACCAGTAGGTACTTGTAATTACAGAAAATGCATCAGACACAAAAATGTAATTTAAATTAATTAGATTGAAAATGTATGTCTATTCATAATGTCTTACGAAGAACTAATGGGCTAGCAATTAGCAATTACCTACGTACGGTCCTTTTACTCGTACTTACGCGATGAATGCAGTATGTTTTTTACATAGCAACATGATCAGTGCATAAATTTAATATCACTGCAATTTATTTTTCAAATTCCACCCACTTGCATTTGCGTGTGGGCCTAAAATGGCCGGGTATTAAGTCATTTGTATAATCAATTGCAAAAACATGCTAATAACATCGATACTAAGTCCTGGACCAACGTGGCAAGAAGGACGAAAATTTAACTTTTTGCCTAATTTTCATAACTTGGAAGATTTTTGTCAGGTTCATCTTGGCTATGTCCGTATCATAACTGTATTTTATATTTATAGTCTGGAACTTTTATACTGTTTTCGTAATGTTACGGCTGTATACGTGTTTTATATTCGCAGTTTTGATCATGTGTTAATTTCACACGTAGTTAAATGTTTAGAAACTGTATATGGTGTATGTAGTCGTATAATAATGATGATAAAGTTTTGCAGCAATGTGATTTTGGTGCGTTGTGGCGCTGGTCATTAATATGTTATATAATGTTGTTAATATTTCACGAATAAACAATTAGATACAACATTCCGATGTAGGTACGGTAACAACATTTCTATTGGCTGGATGAATATTTGATTAGTTGAAATTTTGTATGTCCATCACTATTGTAATAAAGGCATGCTTATATACTTAGATACAGTTAACCATAAATAAAGCTTTAGCGAAACGTTTTGTGTTAATTAAAAGCTAGGTACATTAAACTTCACAAACGTTTAGAAAGTAATGCTTGAATAATTAATATCTCAAAAAGAATTAAGCAAAACTGAGAACCCACAGAGAATACATTCGTGAATAGATGGCGCTACGTCACTGAAATTATTTAGATCAATTGAATTTTAACCCACAGAATCTTATGAAGCACTATAATTTTTTAAAACTACTACGAATTCTAATAAAGGTGATTCCCTGAAGGCCGCGTTTCTTGATAGTATCTTAATTCCAATTAACTTAAGTGCTCCTGTGTGATTAAAAGTACATATGCAAATACTTAAATTGCCTCTACAAGATTAGACAAGTTCCACTCATCTTAATAATCCTGAAACGATTGAAGGATGTACCTTAGTATTTATAAATGAATATAATGCTAACAGTAGAAGATATAAATTTCAAGAAGAGATAGCTAAGTGAAATTCACTCCAATAAGTTTCAAATCTTCGTGTTTAGTTACGCGTAGAAACCTTAATGGACTTATCGTACTTAAAAGGTTTAAGTTCAAAACGTAGTAATCGTATTACTTGATTTGCCAACAGAAATTAATTTGATAAGAATTTCAGAAATACTTTTACGATTAAAGAAAAGATAATTTTAGACACAGTTTCAAGATGTTTATTCTTAGCATGATCAAACTATTAATACATGATAATTATTACTATTATTCTAATTATTATAGATAATATTTTATTCATTCACATTAATGATAAATTTCAACTTATGGCTACAATCTTTATTATATCATCATCGTTCGTCTTTACTTCACCTTAGTGAAAGGCTTCATAACTTCATCATGTATCACCATTTCATACAGCAGTATCAAGAATAATTCGAATCTTTTGAATGGGCTCTGAGCGCGTTTGATTGCAGCCATTACACGACGATTTTCAATTGAAACCACTGAAGGCGGCCATTGAGCCACACACAGTGCGCAGATTGCTCCATTCAACAATTGATTCTCCAACAGTATTATCGTAAAACTAATCGAGGTCATGAATGCAATTGAAAATGTATAAAGTTTCAATTTAAGACATAAATAACTGATAAACATGAAAAAGAAGAAAAATTGCCCTAGAATTGAATTGTTACACGTAAAACAAGAAAAGAAGACTAACACAGTTTAGCAGTTGCATTCTGAAGATACTGATCTATAATAAAAGTCTGCAATAACATCTGTAACGTTTCACTAAATAATAGTTGAAAGTGTGGTCGATAGTAAGAGTATAGAGCAAAATGAAGTCGCTCTGTACAAGAAATCTACCTGCGATTTTTGGTGCCTAAATGGAAGTAAAAATGTAGATATACTTGTATGCGATTCTTTAAATTTAGCAGGAATAAAATTAACTAGAAATCAAGCAGCACAAGACCGGATCCACACAATACGTCAATAAAGAGAATCTTACCGTCTAAATAACAATAACATCACCGTCGGGCCACGATATGATGATAGTCAATTGGTATCTCTCGCACGCGAGATTGTCCCATTTAGCAATTGATGCTACAACAATGAAGTCGTTGGAGTGGCCTCGGGGTCATCAGCAATTTGCTCCTGAAATAGAACTTAATTTTGATTCTAATAGTTGTTTGTCATTTATAAGGCTCACATTTTGTAGTTATGAGTTGGCGTAGTGATGTAGGCGATTTCAATCTAGTCATACTAGAATCGCAAAGAAAGTCTACCCATCTCATATCTGAGAAGAAAACACGTGTGGAACAAGAAACTTGAGGTCGATGATGATGATTGAAATTCTGAAATGTTAACTTTCTTTAAAACAAAAGACATTTCACCTTACCGTGATCATAATAAATTGAGACAAAAATATAGAATTATTGTGTCAATGCTGGCTCGGTCCATTGTTTTGAATAATAAATTACCTATCTTGGAAGTAACAAAGAGGTAACAATGAGAATAAGAAAACACTTAAAATAAAATAGGTAAATCATCTTTCCAATCATATCTGATCTCATCCTAAAAATCTACAATCCATTGTCCTCAGTCCTCGACCTAAAAAGAATACGAGTAACGAATAGCATCGCTCCGATTCGTACAGGCGAGTACCTTTACAAATAGTTTAGCATTTCATCGATTTGGAGTCATGATTATTTCTACATGGTCTCTCCTCTGCGTACGCGCATCGTGCGATCACTTGGACGATCGGCTTTAAGTCGTTCATTGTATTCGAAGGGAACCCTTGGAAAAAGAACGTACCAATACACCACATTAAGTAGATAATACTGTTTATCTTAACGTTTGGCTGAGCAAAGGTTTTATTACTCGGCTTTTATGTCCCCGATGGCCAGTCTCTTACAGATAGCAGTTTATCGATTGAACGTGAACTGAAGAGGCGCAGGATGCGGGTCCTGAAATAAAAATGGTCTTTTTAATTTATTTGTCTAGTAAACTGCATTTGCGTTTTATGTATTTGATTAGTCGTAAAAATTTGATGTTAATGAAATGGTTTTTAACTACTGGGAGATTAGATAGATGGATGAATTTTATCACTCACTGAACGAGAGGAAAGTTTATTTTAATTAAGATTAAATTGATTCATTTTGTTTGATTTGCTTGTTTTAGCGTGAGATTTGTTTATTACAGTACTTTCTAGTGAATAAATGTTTCTTCTTTCCTTCTTTCTTTTTCTTTTAAAAGAATGAAATTATATTGTTTTATATTTAAAATCTCATTGAAGAAGATCAACAACATAAATTGTATCCAGATATATCACAGAAACTATCAACAAGATTTGAATGTGCATATTCACTTGCGTAAACTACTATTATATATTTTCATTGCTCTGTCCTTTTTTTGCTATAAAATTTCATCGGCAAGTCCATTTGCCACGGCCATTTCGAAATGTAAAATTGTTCTTCGACATTGTATTGCGACGATAACAGATTTATTATTATCGCTAGGCGCATTTCGTTTATGATTTCTATCAACTTATGTGTATGTTTCATACCTTTTTCGATTACATCGTGTCTGTTGAAGTTTTGCTTTTGTTTATTTCCTTTTTCAGTAATTATTTTTATTTTATCCTATTTTTTAAATTATTTTTAATATACTATATATTAAAAAAATATAAGGTACCTACTCATAACATTAGGTATGACCGTAACAATGTAAAGTTTGTTTGATGTCTAAGAAATTTTCACCATGTACTTAAATTTAATTTATACTCGTACTTTATAATTTTGTATGTATAAATTATTTAAAATATAATTTTAAAATATAATATTATTGGTAAATAAAGAAGTAAAGAATTAATGCTTTATTTATTACCGGTCATTACAACGCTTGCGACTGGCACAAAATTATATGTAAATGCAATACATCATTTCGCTCACAAACGCCATTATAAAAATAAATTATTATTATTCATCGGGCCATAACAAAGGTTTTATGTCCACGGTATATGAGTTCAAATTATAATTTCAAATGTCTTTGTTTTAACCTCGCGTTATGAAAATGAACATCTCGGTCGTGCAAAAACACGATATCTCGCGCATGCATCAATGTATATACAAGTATACAGTTCTGTTGTGCTAAGTATTTAATACTGATACTTATTTATTTATTCATTTGCCTAATTCAGGGCTCCTGTTTTCGATTGTTTATCTACTGACCTTTAAAGTTTTTTGACACCATCATATATTTTCATTTGTCTCATAAACTAATCGACTATTACTACTTTGATAGAATTGATATTTTATATCCAAAATACCTTATTAAGTAATGCATGTATTAATAGCTCTTTTCGTAAGGCATAATTCAGTTGTTCACTATTTTTTCCTTATTTAACTTTAACCATTAAAGCCGCCTCTCAATTGGCATTATTTTAACGTCTTCTTCCACACTATCATCATAACACATCGTTCAATTTAAACAAAATCATAACAAACTTGTTGGATTTACAAAGCAAATGCTGAATAGTTTTCATATGAAAAATCTTTTGTTCGCTTCAATATCAGGCATTGTTTCTACACCCCTAGTGTTTTGTATTGTGAATTCATTTCGGACCACCTGTTTCACGTTGAACTTGGTGCCAACAATCTCTGAAATTCTATACAAATTTATTCCAGCAAAGCTTTTAATCATCGTCTAGATACTTTAAAAGTGATCCCGCTCCTTGTGAATTAATGAAAACAAAAGTGAATATCTGCTTTCTAACTTGTATTGAATTTTCTCCTCTTGTTTTCTATTGCGGATGTAGTTTGATTTAGGTACCTATTATACATGAGTTTCTTAAATCTTGTTACCGTTTTCTTGATAAAGGAATTTTCATTTATAGTTAAGGTTTTTTATTTTTGATAAGATTTAATACAAATAATTCTATCGTTGAGAAAGTCTATATTTTATGCTAGCAAATGGTTATCGACGCTTAGCGTAGTTGAAGTAATTACTGAATTATACTCAAATGATTTGCATTTGGTAGAGAATTGTACTGGTAACACAATTTTGTCAATAACTTATTATGAATAAAGAAATATGGAAAATCTTTGCAAGCCATGCGAGTTAAGAGAAATTAAAGTATCTAAAGCTAATGCATGAGGCTATAGAAATACAATCAAACGTAACCAATTTGCTGCATTTAACTATTCCATAAACCATAAAGTAAAATACTAACGAAACAATGTGAAGTAAACTTTAAATGACTCATGCAATCACTTGAGCATAGCAAAAAGAATAAACGCCGGAGACTTATTAGACAAAATTAATACGCAGAACAACACAATGCCGCTTTACATCTCGATTCTTTATTATCTCATCGCCTAATGAGACTACCTCGCAACTTAGTGCCTTCAACTAAGGTACATGCGGTAGCGTCCAAGAATATTATTGCAAAAGTTATTGCCTACTACGACATTGACGCACTTCTTATTGCTATTTACCTATTACATATCCTATTCTGTAAAGAATTTAACTGAGTTTTAAGACTCCGAATTTTTTAATTCTTTACCATAGTACCTAAAAATATTACAGTCACAGTGCATGCCCGACCGAAGATCGATTCCTGCCAAACCCAATTAATCGGCTGTCATCATAATATTCGGCCTAAGCCGGATGGCTTAAAGTAAACAACTGTATTTAAACATTTTCATATAGTATAAGCGGCTTAACTCACTTGTGTTATTCGGAAATGCCCGACTAGTTTCAGACCATTAAGAGGTCCTTCCTCATGAGCTCCTGTCAGTCGTGAAATGGCGATGTATTTAAACACTGTATGTATTGGTAGTGTGAATCGCAAACAACTTAAAGAGAGTATTAAAATTACAATAATATTAACTTAAGAGTATTTTAACACACGCAATCATGCCATTCAGTCTCATAAAATTTCGGCTCCCGTTAGGAATGTTCGGCTCCATAGCGCATGTCGTTAACGGCCTGCCGCTTGTAGTGAAACAGAGACTTCGAGCCTCGAACCGGATGTAATTACTGCTTGAAAATCGTTCCAAGCATCCTTTGCGTAGTTTTCGTCCGTAACGCCTGGTATCTTCGATCGATGTTCATTATTCCCCTCTTCATTATTTATGCCATTATTTCCACTCAATACTTTATAGAGAATTGCTTCTGTCGCAGATAATGTTATGTATATAATGATTTGATATGTTTTTTTGTGAATGATCGTCCCAAAAAAGATTTATATAAAACATTTATCTTTATTAACAATAAATGTTTTTATCTTCTATCTTCGGAAATTTCCGTTTCAAGGTATAACCAAACTGCACTAGTAAAGTTTTATAAGTAGGAATTGAATCCTATGAAATTGAAGGACTGTCTAGATTATGTTCTTATATTTAACTGCATATCAGTCAGGATTTGTCGAAAACATCACCATATCGCGCTAGCTGACAGCCGCTTTTACTATCGATCGGCGTTACTGAGTTTATTTGTTCACTTGGATTAATTCTGTTCAACGTTCTGCCGTTAAACTACGAACAATTGATGTTTATTGAACATTTTGTCAGTGTTCTGTCCGCGTGAGCATATTTTTTTCTCTACTACTTTCGAGGTTTACGATTTATTTCGAATGATTTGTATTGTTGGATTAATTTACTTTGTAATTTGAAAAACTTGGCTGTCTTGGAAGCTCATGTTAATTGATTGTTTGATTGATCATTTTATTCCTTATTCATGTTTCTTAACCGACTTCTGACATTGCTTGTGGTACAACGAACTGAAGTAAACTTTACTGCGACTGCGTTAACTGAAGGAAATATTTGGAGCAATTAAAAATGTCTATTAATTAACAAAAAATGCATATATAACTTTATATGCACCAGTTGCGCTATCAAAATTTTCTTTCAAGGTCTGTTTCAAATGTAGGTGATCGTGTAACCTCTTTTCGTTTAAAACACTATTTTGTCATCAGTATGATGAGCATCAATCCTATAGAGTGTATATAAACATTTCTGAAATTCCTTGCAAAGGTAATCTTAAGCGTGAATTATTTTTACAGATTACGCTAGACTACAACTATTTCGAGAGCGACACAGTCCCAAAGAATATTGTATGAAAATATATAAATAATTTCAACTCCCATACCGTGACGTCGTTGTAAGCACTCGAGAGGATCGTGATCGGATCGCAAATGATTGTCGGACGCGCCGATGTGCCGAGTGACGGAATCGCCGTAATAATCGGGTCAATAGATGCCTTTATATGAATTGGGTTATTGGACTGTTGGGTCGCACCTGATGTGATTTTGATATTATCTTTGAATTCATGGTTATCGTCATCTATACCGTCTCCTATACTATAAGAATATTAATTAATATGTTACGTCATAAAATTGTTATTTCTTTTTTGTTTTCTAACTTGTTTATAGATACTGTTTTTTCACGTGCACCTGCAGACATTATCACTTTCAAATTATTTTGACTTGAATATTTATGTATTATTCGTAACTACAACGAATTTATATGTATAATTGTCCAACTTATTCCTATCACCTATAAAAAAAGTTGTTTACAAAATGGCATTAGTAAAACAAAATATTCCATATTTCTCTATTCGCTTCGCGTTCATTAAAATTCAATTAAGTTCAATCCAAAAAATATTCGCCGGGCGTTTTAACCAAGTACTTACTGCTACTGAGCAGCACGGCACAAAAATATATTATGTTTATGTTTTAAATGTAAGTTGCCATTTGGTTCGTATCGAAAACATTTAGCTTGGAAACATTTTTTTATTGCTCGAAAACTGTTGCATTAAGGCTCGTTAGTGATTCGCTTTGCACTATCTACAGTGCTGAATTTGATGGGTCACAAAAAATGTGTGCGGGGAAAAATGTGAAGAATTTCATAGGGCCTATTGCAAAAACTCCTTTGTTACGCTATGCCATACAATTTTGAAAGAAATTTGTAAGAAGAATAGTGCAAAATATTCTATACCGTTGATCATTGAGTGCTTTTTACGCGTTGGTCCTTCGAGCCGGATCTTATTTATCTTTATTATTTTTCACAACAAACTCAAGCTTTTACCAGTTCTTGTAGAAAACGACTACCTATATAAAATGCTAAACGCTCCTTTATTAATAGATCCTGAAGTATAAATATACTTGGATTTCCATATTAGGTTGCCGTATAATTTTAATGCATTACTTATTTGAAGTAGAACCGGTCCCAGTGATGGTATACGATACGTATAACCTCGTTAGGCTCTGCGATCAATTAAAAATGCACTTGGGGTTAAGGTGAGGACTTACTACACCACTAGGCGATTTGTTTCTTATATTTAGTTTCACAGTAACATTAAGCTGTAAAGAATATGAGTTTATAGAGGACTAGTTTTATCTGACGTATTGAAATTTAATACCTTTAGCTACTTTTTTCTTTTAACTTCTATACGTTCAATAAACTTGCATACGATTTGATAGCTGACACCCTGGGCGTCACTTTGTTTTTTTTTTTAACATACTCGCTTGAATGCGACAGTATACCAAAAAACTTAAAAAGAAAATATTTCAATTGATATTTCAGTAAGTAATTCAATATAAACTATATAAAATTAACTTAGCAATTCTTTGAATCCAAATAACGCCGTCGTCCTTAAACCTACTTGTTCCACTTTGGCCTTATGAGTTTGGACATTTTAAAAAAGCTAGAATGGATTATGGGATTCCCACTGCTTCATGTTGTCAGTGTGTGTATGAATCGTTGCAATGCTCATTGTAGGTACAACCTCGGGTAATTTGTACACCAAACGAAAGCTGTCAATGATATCGATGAAGCAAGAAGAATATAATGTTCTAGCAGTATTTTGTCTACCGGACTTGCCAAATAGGGAATTCAATATTATTATTTTTTTCAAACAAGAAAAGGAATTATCTTTACTTAAATAGAAATAAATTAAGGGTGAATTAATGCATACAGCATATTCAATGGATTTTAAAATAAAAACAAATTTAAATTTTTATATTTATTTATCAAATCAATTGGCGAAGAAGCAAACCCTTATATCGTATGTATGGCTTAGGCACGTCGCATAATGGGGACCGGTAAACATTTACCAGCTGTTCCATAACGTCTCCCGAATTCCAACTCTATTTCAAACGACATACGGTTGAAATACGCTTGTGTTTAATTAGAGATTGACTTGGACACTAGTCTAGAATAGCCTGTGTGGGAACCAGGCGAGCTATGTTAAGGTAATAATGTTACATGCCAGTTTTTTCACCTGGCAACACTCTGGATTTGCTATTTTAGTACTTTCTAACAGATTGTTATGGCAATGAAAACAGAAAACTTGTTTGAATTACTTTGATATTAGTTTTTATACGCAATTTCGTCCACGTCAAATGAAAGATGAATTACTAAATTTTCTTTCTTTCTACACGATTTTATTTGTCTGGAGTCAAGGTAGATCATCTACAAAACTTCGGACATTGCCTATTCTAATAATGTTTTTATTACAAAACAATAATCATGTTCGAACGTTTTATTTCGACGCTTTTGTTCGCCAAGCACTTAGGGGTGGCACTTAGATAAAAGACTTAGGCTGAATTATTTTTATTTGTGTGTCATTAGTACCCGCGATAAAAATAAAAAAAAATTAAGGCAATTTTGTATACTAAATTAACTTAGATTTCTATATTTTTATATACTTTAATCCGTTATTTAATCATATTTATTGTATTCAATTATATAACTATTGTAGCTGATTACTGACTTTTAGTTTGTTAAAACTTAAAACCATATTTTTATGTTCAATAAAAATTCTTTAATTATTTAATTCGAATGAATTTCATTTTAATCCTTTGACTTAAAAGCAATCATGTAATAAAAAATTTTGTCTTAGGTAACTTGCTATTTCATACTGTGAAAAAAAAAATATTTTGAGGCGTCAAAAATTTATTGTGACCTTGAAGCTTTCAAAACTGACAACCCTAATATATTAAGCATAATAATATGCTCGCATCTATTACAATATTACTCGGGAACAATAGATAGTAAAAAGTCCGAAGTGTAATTATCGTTTGACTAATGGCTTCGGGAAGTGTTACTGATGACAAACAGGTATTATTAGTACCTATCATGTAAGTATAATGTAACACTGCAAATGATTAAATGAAAAAATGAAAAAAACAACAAAAAAAACCTTGACGCGTCACACGTTGTGTATTATTATTTTTATACTTTTGGTTACGTGGCACTTTTTGTACCCTCGTTTATTTTTTAAGAGAGTTATGACATCACACGTTATTGATAAAGAATCTCGTGTGTCATAGCGAGTAAGACCCCAGCAGTTCTTATTTGAAATGGGGCAAAAATACAAATAAAAATCCTCCAACTTTCTTTACATGACTTACACGATCGTACTGTTACAAAGCCGTGCGACGTACAATTGTTCAACCCTCGCAACGGAAACAATATAAAAATTAATTCCCATAATCCGTAAAACATAAGGGTCAAATCCGGCTAAGCCTTATGGCGAGTTTTGTTACGATTGCGTGACCCCGTGACCCGGCGGATGCAATCAATCTTACCCTACAACAGTATGGTAATCCGGATATTCTTATTTAAGGGTGAAGTAATGGGGAAATGGCATATGTGATCAAGGTCTTGCCTAAGTACGCTAAGTAAGTGAGCACTTTTATTACCTAAGTTCCGAGTACGCTAAGTTAGCAGTTTTTGGGGCCAAGTTAAGTTCTATTGGCACTCGTAGTTAAGAGAGGTTCAAGGCAGTCGACTAATGAGGACAGAGGATTTTTGAATTGTGACTTCTTCGCGCGATGACAGCATTTCAAGGTCGCTTCAAGGTATGATCATCATGATAATAATGGTATTAGCGTCACGATTTTTAGTTTTAGAGGAGGGATAGAACGTAGGTCTAGGAAAATCTACAATTGGGTTTTTTCGACTTTCTGAAGTACATTTCTAAGTGGCTAGATTTTCTTAATATAAACGGTTTACAAACAGACAAGTTAATTTATAAATTAACAGTTTTTACAAAACTTATTTATTACCTTTTTTACATTTACGTTACTGTGACATATACATATAACATTACTGGTACAATGATCTCTTCATTTCATACATAAACAATACGTTATGTTGCGAAATATGATCCATGGCTTAATGGATTCGGAAAGAACAGGAAATACCGACATAGCGTCGTAAGCGACGCCGGACTTCCAGACTAGAATTACACTCAGATGACCCCAATGATGAGTATGAATAGGAATGACCTTCCGCCGTTTTGTGACGTCACAGCCGCTGTTACATAGGGTTAGCAAAAAAAATGTAAAAAGATAAAATTGACAAGACAAGATACAGTTGTATCGTTTTTAATTTATAAAACAATAAACAACTACTGAAACGCTCATATATTTATTTGAAAGACTTCTAATAAATATTTTAATCAATTTGAATATGAAGATTCAATATATATTTTAATCTCCTTGCAAAATAAAGCAAGTGTTGCCTTATTGTCAAAGCGAGAACAGATACGCTGTACAATTCAATCTAATGTTTCCGTATCTTCTATCATTACCACATACAAATATAGGTAATAACAGTTTCTTATAAGAATGTTTTACGTCATTGCGATGGCTTACGTAAAATAATAATTACCCTCCCAAATGCCACTTAGCAGACCACCACGAACACAATCCATACAAAAATAGATTCTCGCTTTTGTCGTTTTTTGCTTACATTAATTACTTTAATGCAAAATCGAAACACACGTATCATTAGTTACAGTAGGTACTCGGGAGTACAATTAGTCTGCCTTTTCATGTCATTCGATTATAGTCCTTGTTTTGTACGGGATGTGGGTGAGAATGGCGCCGGTTTGTGGGGATTTAGGTATATTTTTTATGGATTCCCAACAGAGGTTCGTGTATCGTGTATGATCGTATCGAGATTTAATTTGATTTCGACGAACTACCATGGTCTTGAGAACTAGTAAATTTAAATTTTGATAGCCAAATATTCTAGTAATCATGATATAATAATAAATTAACGTTTAATATAAAATTATCTCAGGACGCAGGACCGGGCGGAGTGCGCCGCTTAGGGGAGGCCTATGTCCAACAGTGGACCTCCAAAGGCTGATGGATGGATGAAATTATGATAATGGTAAAGAAATTTCTGCTACATCTACGTTTGTGCTAAGCAGGAATCACTGTTGCAGCATAAATGACAATATATATATTGTAAAAAAAATATTGCACAAAAAAAATTACTTTGACAGACATGGAATAAATCAAAAACAGTTTAGAATTTCTTAAATTATCATTATTCAAAACGTAATAGATAACAATAACAGTAAAGAATTTTGTACGATACAAATTTACTTAAGCCGGATAATACGTTAGCATCGTATTAGGTTTCTTGTTATACATATTAATTAATAATTGGGGGCGAAGCCAATTGGGTACTTAAACAATTCCCAGTAATGTTGGTAATATAAGAAGACTCCACACACATAAATTTTTGTCAAATCCATAGTAACGCCAATTAATTAATAAATTCTCTATAAAAAATTAAAAAGAATAACAAGCGTAAAACTGATAAATAACCGAAATAGGTATAAAAAGAACCTATAAACAGACAACCATATATATGATCGACAATTTTATTTGATGCACTTAAATTATTTTCGACGGGAACATATAAATCATAGTCGTTCTCAAGACGTTTATAATGCAGTTATGAAAACCCCATAACTAAGACATACGAGTAGTAGTAGTAGGTACTAGGTACACGGATAATGAACAACGTTTATGAATTTTACCCAAGACTCGGTTTTAGCTCAATAGCAAAGAATCAGGACTGACCTGAAAGTCTCATTTCCCTGTTCGAAAATGTATAGAGACAGTGCAGATGGTTATTTATTACTAGCTGTGCCCCCTAGTTTCACCCGCGTTAAGAATTGCAACGTAACGCTTGATAGCCTATAGCCTTTCTCGTTAAATGGACTATCTTACATTCAAATAATTTTTCAAATCGGTCTAGTAGTTCCTGAGATTAGCACGTTCAAACAAAACGAACTCTTCAACTTTATATTATTAGTAAGATTTGTGTTATTATAACAAAATATTTTATTAAATCGTCAAAGTATTTTATATTGGTCTACTATAATTAAATAATTATGATCATTCGCTAAATTAATACGTTGTATAAAAACCGACACTATGACGTCACATCCTCGATCGCCCGATAAGGTATCGCGTAATTTACAGCGTGCGATGAAAAATAAAATGAGCAATAAAATTCTCGTTATAATTTATACATTTTGAGTACTGCAACAGTAAGTATTACTTTTTATGAGGACTTCATTAGCAATAAAAATAATTAATTAATACTAAAAATTATTTAAATGAAGTTAAATAGATTTAAAGATTTTTGAATACCATAGTGCTATAACGGATTCGTTCGCCTATATAACGCATTAATTTTAGCCACCATTAGTCGAGTTTGACAAGTAGATAAAAATTTATTTGCACTACTTCGAGTTTGCGTTTAATTTGCATGCCTACATTTGTTTGTTTGACGCGTTTACGTCGTGCGTTTGAACGTGCCTTTATACACCAGTGGTACTCAATCTTTATGTCCGTAAACTTGGGTCACCCTCTTAAATCTGCTTACAAAACTTGAAGACGAGCAGAGCATTGTTTGAAACGCATCTTGCCTAGGTCCTTAGATCCATTGATTATTTTAGTTATACATCTTTAGGTGCATTGGATATATATGAGACTAGCTGTGCCACGCGGTTTCACCCGCGTTAAGAATACTAAGTAACGTAATGTTTGATAGCCTATAACCTTTCTCATGAATGTAGCTATCATATATAAAAAAAAAATTTTCAAATCGGTCCAGTAGTTCCTAAAATTAGCGCGTTCAAACAAACAAACAAACAAACTCTTCAGCTTTATATATTAGTATAGATTGAACTTTTTATTACTTTTTCATGTGTGACGCATTTGTTACACTTAATATGTCATTTGAAGTTACAAAAAATACAGTACATCCAGTAGGTATATCACCAAAGTTATTACGTTGCACATAGTTTTTTTTATCATTTATTAAGTAGCAAATGACGTTATACGAGTATAATACCTACTTAGTTAATAAAATACTATATCTTTGCGCGCAGTAAACAGGTATTGTACTGTATTGTATTATTAATATTATGCGGTACAAAAATAACAGGGAATGATCTAACATTTATAGTATTTAATTTTTTTTTTCTATAAAACAAATTGTAGGAGAAAAATAGCTTGAAAACCGCTGCAATAGCGATCTATTTAGTACCCCGCTAACTGTTTCGACCTTGCGATACAATCCCGGTTCTGAATGTAATATTCTTGCACCATTTGAGGGTCAGAGGCGGCTTCGTTTAAGTGATTTGTCTTGGTCTTCGTGCATCGTATGTAACTTACACTTTTTATATCACTGTTCTGTATTTCTTCTACAAACAATACTCGAACTAACAGAACTTTACTAAAATATACGAAGATTATGATTTTTAAGAACGATTAATTTTATATTTCTACAGTCATAACAAAAAATTAACATTGTCAAATTAAAAATACTTTTTAATAAAACATAGAATTCCTCTATGATATTTATGGTTATAAACTGGTTAGTATATATTACTCAACTAGAACAAAATATAGAAATAACCACACGAATCATCCGAATGGGCTATGAGTATTGGTGGATCCTGTAGTCCTTTTGCGTACTTGTAATGTTAAGTTTCTAAAAAGATGACGAAGAAGACATATTTCAATAACAAACCTTCAAACCACGAGGAAAATTTACCTTTTTTGGGTCAAAGTCGGTTTCATCGCTTTGCGTGTCCGTCAGTCTCCCGGCTATAGTTGATTATGTTGATTGAAGCATAATTGCATAATAGCCGAGATTTCAAATTATTTGTAGGTACCTTGTACCTCGGTGTTATTGAAAACAAAGTACCAATTCTTATTTTGTTATTAAACGTTTCGCAAGTAATATACTAACATAATATACTATAAGGAATTATAACAATCTTAACCCCAAAATAGGATTTCTTGTCTCCCATCCAGGGCACCCAGCCATGGACAGACACAAAGACAACTACACATAAACCCAGAAAGGATTCAGCAATCGAAATTAATCATTTAAACTTCAACCGTGCTGGGAATGGAATAAATAGTGTGTTATTTATTATCTTTGCGTATCCATGGTACCCACAACACTGGGAATCCTAGGTGTAATAAAAAAAATGTGTAAAAATTTTTGCTTAAGTCAGCTTTTTGTCTCCAGTATTCAAAAGGTTCCCATGTGTTCAGATCAATCACTGTTTATCGCTCATTACTTAATATTGACAAGTGTAAAAGGCTTTAGGTAATACTTAAGCGAAGCGAAGGTACGAAATAAAATCCTCGACCCAGATTTTAATTGCCATGCAAAAGTTAAACTTAAACAGCTTAAATACTCGTAACTACTCGTGGTTACGTAATATACGAGACGTGCGGTCCCTCATCGTATATTATGGTGGTTTCTCATTTTATACCGACTTCAAGAAAAGGAGGTTATTAATTCGATACCTATTTGTGTATCTGATAAAACGTTAGCGGTGATACTCCAGTCCAGTTAAGAAAAAGACCTCTTATTCTAGAGGATGGGTTCAAATCCCAGCGGTTCGCACCAATTACTTTTTTAAGTTACGTGAGTTTTAAGCAATTAAATGTCATTAACTGCAACGGTGAATGACAACTTCTCTCTATGAAAGTTATCAGAAACCAGCTGTGTTCGGTTTCATCCGCGTTAAGAATGGCAACATAACGCTTAATAGCCTAGAGCCTTCCTCAATAAATTGACTACCTTCCACTCAAAGAATTTTTCAAATCGGTCCAGTAGTACCTGAGATTAGCGCGTTCAAACAAACTCTTCAGCTTTATATTATTAGTATAGATAAACACTAAACGCGTCGCATACCTCATAGTCTACCCTTAGATGAATGTACCTAATTCATTATCGATACATTTTTCAATAATTTTCGTCTTCATTACTTCGTCATTTTGAACATTCTGTCTTCGACTACGAATATGGCATGCCATGACATTATGGCTTAATACCAAAAAATTGTACACGCACAACTTGTTACCTTTCATATCAAATGATACCTTATATCTATTCAACTAAAGTTAACTTTCCCTTGTGCTTTAAGAAGTTGATTAATTATATTATTGTTCCGTTTATAATGCAATGGCTCCTACTGTAACAACGTAACAAATTAATGTCCTTGTCAATCGACACCGAGCCTGTAGGGTGGGTACTTAAATAGGAATAAAAATTAAAACTAATAAGGATACTTGTAACGAGTCTCCTTCGAGATGGAGTTTTTTGTAATTCGTTGAAAGTTTAATTGGCGGTTGATCCAGTTTAACAGTACTTCGAAGAGTAAGTTTTTTATGTTTTATGAGTAGCAAACGAACATGCAGGCCACCTGATGTTAAGTAGTCACTGCAACCCATGGACATGTACGTCCAACCTTAAATTGGAGAGAAGCTCTATCTGAGATCATACAGACGTTGCTAGTCACGAGGACTGAGATGGTCGCCTCAAATATAGTGTGTCTGACAGCAACCTTAACCAGCAAACTCAAGTAGAGTTTCGGTTGGGGAAGGTTGCTTTCCCAGGAACCTTCCCCAACCGAAACTCAAGTGCTTGCTACAAGACTTGCTTCACGGTGGGTTATGAGGGCAGCGGTGATTAATAAATCCGCTAGTGGACAATAGAAACCCTGTTTTAATATATATTTAAACTGTCATAGGTTTAAGTCGTGACTGCAAGCGTGTGGGTTACGTGATTATGCCTTTTATGCAGTAATTTGTAATCATTAATGTAGGACGCGTTCGATTCCTGACGATGTAAATCACGATGTTGGATGTATTGTGGATCCAACATCGACTTGCGTAATGTGTTACACGATCCTTTAACTCGTGCGGTGTTTTAAGGACATTTGTGTGTTATTTGTGTGTTATTATCTGTTACTATGGTTTTGAATCTACTATCAGGCTTAAGCTGCATAATTTGTTAATAACTTGTAATTTATACACTTGATTTTAAAGGAGTGCCGAGAGTTTTTTTCCGCCGGCTTT
>DWQK01000449.1:0-20930 GCA_018231225.1 Noctuana stator
ATTTTATCATATAAAAAAGTCAATTTTGGGATTTTTCGAAATAATACAGTGTAGTAATGGGTGTGCGATATATTGTATAAATTATATTTAATATGTTGCCCTATATCGATTCGAATGGATTAGTTATAGTTCAATCGGTGGTCGTCTTATAAGATTAAAATTTGAGCTCAAACAACATATCATGCATAACCAGTTATTTATCGTTTCTCATATTTATAATCGTGTTGGGATTCACTCAGCTGATTTAAATATTTGTATTTTTACCTATTAATGATGTATAAGGGTATTTACCATAATACTTAATAATAGCATACACTGAGTCAAGTGCCCGAAAGGGTTTTTAGTTATTTATGAACATGACCAGTGGCCACGCGTTTCAATAACTTAAAAAAAACTAGCATTGCATTGTTATGTTTTTCGCGTATCCCATAAAACAGTTGACAGTTGATTGATGCAATACATGATATTATCCAGATATCTTATAAGTACTAGAGGCACTTTCCTCAATTGCGGAAAACCACGCACGGCGACCTGAAAAATATGGTTTAATCATTTTATTCATAATAAATTTATGATTGAATTTGATAACGCAATGAAAAGCAAATATAATCGTACATAGCTGTAGTTTCCCAACATTTACCTACTTGCATTATCTGCTTGCGATAACCCCGCCATTCATATTATTTTATATTATTATACATACTCGTAGTTGTCATTACAATTGTAGTCAGAAATACTATATATCTATTTCAGTCCATACTAACAAAAATATTTAATTATAAGTATGTATATAGTTAGGTGTTTCTTTTATTATTAGGTATTTTGATAATAATATGTCTTAAGTATATGACATGTGGTTATTATTTACTAACGTGCGTACTGAATGATTTCCACGATATTCCCGAGAAATAGAAATCTTCCCTGTAATTTCCAATAAGATCTTTTTATCCTTATTAGTTATTAATTATTATCCTCTTGCATCATAAATATTTGCTATATATACATATAGCAGTGTATATTATATAATATGAATATACTATTTTATTAGTATGTGCTGCACTATTTTATTAGACTGATTGAGGAGGAAGGTTTGTATGTATAAATGTTCACAGTTTTTCTGTAGTGTATATCAACATTGCACCCGTGCGAAGCCGGGGCGGGTCGCTAGTTAAAAATAAACAGTACCTGTGAACCAAGTCTATTTAATTAAGTTATCTGTATACATCTGTATATCTGTATGCATGTCGAGTACCTAATAATAAAAGAAAGAAATAAAAATATCTTAATATTATCATTGCAGATCAACGTGCGCGTGGTACGCACCGTCGATGACGGTTTCGGGCCTCTGCAGGCGCGTGTCCTCCGACGCGCCGCTAACTTCACTTCCTCACGCCGTTCTCGCTTCTAATCAGTGTGCCATTTCTTATTTCACACTAACCTAAAAATCGATCTTCGTTATATATATATATCGTTCTTTTTTTCTAAAAACTGTGTATTTTACATTAATTTATAGATTGCAAAAATCAACTTACCTTAGCTGTCGGGTAGTTAAAATTTGTCCGTGGGTACTATTTCCACTGCGTGAAGGTATTACCCAAGTAATACGTGGATTCTATTATAATTTCCTTTCATTTCTATAATATTTTCCATCCATAAAAGGTTAATCGCAATCGCTTAGTTAATCGCATTATAGTTGAGATAATTGTAAGTTGAATAAAATTGTCAAAACAATGAAAAGCAAGAAAGAATTATTAAAAAAAAAATTTGAATATTTCTTGCCCCGCTGCTACTGCGTAACCGATCAGGATGTTCGTACGCACTATTCTAGTGTTACTTTACAACTTATCAATCACAATTTTTCCGATATTGTGAAACTTTTATTACCAGAATTATAATTTTAAATTTCTATAAACATAGGTAAGAAACATTCTATTCAATAAACCTGGGCATTAATCAGAGTACACAAGCAATGCAGATTTAATGCAAGACACGTAGATAAGCTATAAAGTAAGCAGACTCATTATTTTGATCTTATTTGAAATTAAGAAATAAAAAAATATCTAAATTTCATTAAAATTATAAAAAAAATTGCAAAAATGATATTATATCAATATTTTGTTATTACACAATAGTATCTAATATAATGTATAATTAAAAGTTGTGTTAATTAATATTCTTTATGTCTTGTGTCATATCTAAATTAGAGCTATGTACAGTGCATCGGACAGTCTCTAGTTCTGAAATAATAAGAGTTTTTAAAGTTAAAACTTCGAAAAACTTTATGTGACTATACGTTGTATTAAAGGCAGTTCGGTAATAGAAACATCATAGTGATATTGTGGTGTACATATATTATGAAAATAACGTATCTACCTATTTTCTAAAATAATTCTACTTTCCAGTTCATTTTATGTGTTTATGGTACTCGTATAATTCATATAATATAATACACGATTGTTTACCATTACGTACAATACTTCAGTGAATATAAATACCCGAAATAAAAACCGCAAAACCTACCTCATACACGAGTAAACATTTGTATAAAAACTCTATCAGTCGTTTTATGTATACAGAAATAATACCTGCACTCGTTTTTCCCGAATAATTGTACATCTAGCTAGAATATGTAATGATGTAATGATTTATTTTCTTTCCATGAGGCTTCACTTTTTGTATCGCTTTAAAAAATTACTATAAATGATAGACAGCACCTGTCAAAACAATTTATATCTACTTGTGATTTTTTCATATTCTTATTTGGTTTGCGATAGTTAAAAATACTGCTGTCGGCTTTGTAAATAATTATCTCCACGAAAGTTTTGAGCAGGTTTCATTTATTTTATGGAAAATTTAAATTAAAAATTTTCGATGTATATAATATAATACCTAATTTGTACGGTAGGCTAGCATACGTTGAGACATAATAATATGCGTTAAATACGCTAGTTATGTCTCTACATTGTATCTTTTCACATTTGTAATTAGAATAGGTAAACACTTAAAATCTTATGGTGTAAATTCTATTTAAAACATTAAAAGCTATACTTATACATATACTTAGTAAAGTCATAAAATCTATTCATTATTTATTTTATTATAAGGTCCTTTTTCAATAACAAATTCTCGACTCGAAACCTGTTCAATTTATACTCGTAAATAAGCTGTTTATGTTCACATATATTATGACTTATTTATGTTCTCTTCCTGGTACCAATGCTTGGTGATGGTTGAAGAAACCACAATAGTAATTAAAAGCTATAATGTATATAGATATATTTTAAAACGAGATTTATAAGTAATTACATTTAAAAGTAGATGAAATGTAAATAAATCTTTGTTTCTTTCATAATTGTATTATTAAATATGGGAAACCTACTCGCGAAATTGGATTGGTGTTAAATCTTTAAGTAATTTGTTTAAAGAGAAACATTAGATATTTTGTAAATATCGTAACTTTAACATGAATGAAGAGATTAAAAAATCTTCTATAACGTATGTATGAAATGATATGAGTGGAAAGTTAAAATAATTCGTAGGTTGGTTGAGCGTAGCTCTAAATCTTGTAAGAATGACAGCATTTTTTTGTGTAAATGATACCTAAGATAAGATAACTCGAAATCACGTTTTCTTTAACTTATACATTTTAAATGAGTCGATTAAAAGTTTTTTTCCACTACAGATCAATGTATTTACTTATAGATTTTGTGATTTGCTGGATCATTTAAACACTACAGTTTAGCTAGGTTTTGTATTTTTATACTCTAATAATAATAAAAATCTAATAATTTGTGATGACTTGTTTTATTTTTGTTTTGAATTAAAGACGGATCTTTCAATGACAAACTGGCATAGGCTCCGTAACACTACCCAGGTTGGCAATAAATCCATTGTAATGGAAGAAATTAAGAGGCTGAGTATTCTGAAAGGGCTTAACGAATAAGTAAAAGAGTATGTCTGAGTAGAGGGAAGGAGAAAGTAGGTGACGAGAGGAGAAGAGAGGACAGCCTCTCCTCGCCTAGAAAACACATTATTTCCTAACTAATAAGCAACAATGGGTCGTAAATGACATTCCTATCAAATCTTTATTACCTTTATGATAATTGAACGGGACTGTCCCGTAATGTAGCACAGATTATTAAACTTATCGCTATTACATCATTTTTGCGGAAAGAATAAATTATAACTACCAGTCAAAATAACAGTTTGCCACAAAATTTTCAGTCACTATTTAATACATCAGCGCCCGTAGCAGTAGTAGGTATGTAGGTACGTGTTCCTGTAACCTGCTATAAAAAATTTATTAGATTTTAAGATTGTCCATTAAACTATTGACAGTACGGGGCCTCTAGTACCTACGAGTTGTTATAGTTAACGAAAAACGCAATTATTGGTAATGAAACTCATGAATTATTATTAATAGTATAACTTATCTTTAAAAAAATATCTTATAGTGTTTAGTCGCCAAGTATTTATATATTTAAACTACAAAAGCTAACTTGCTCAAAGAATCTATTTATCTATCTTTTTCTACTACAAAAATATAATTTAGATTGGTCTTTATCACTCGACTGTACGTTGCAATTATTCTAAATGAGCGAAAAACTTAAAATCACCTTATCATTGCAAAGCAAAAACTTTTTGTATTGGTACGTGATAAACCTGGTCACAGACAATGACTCCGATTAGTTCCACAGATACGGATGCCACATTGTTTATACAAGTTTTTGTTGGCACGCCGGTTACCGCAAACCTCTTCGATGCCTGACTTGCCTGGCATGTCATCACTATCTTAACACACGGGTTTCTAATTCGTGATTGTTATTGTTCATCTATATATACACATATTTACTCGTACTTACTGATATTTTCCTGGAATTGCATTTCTATGTTTAATTTTTTCAATGATAACAAAGGTTTTTAGTGAGGTCGTGACTATTGCTGTAATAATGCGCAAACATAAACGCATTATGGGAAATACGCTATTGTACTCATATCAGTAACGTTCTTTATTTTTCCGAGTAATGTGTTGTGTGCCAAAAGAATGTCATTAATACAGAATTCTACTGAACCAATGAGACGTATTTATTTAAAAGCGTTCTGTTAATTATCAATAAAATACCTAATCGTAACAGGTTAAATTGTAGGTGCAATGTGCTTCTGATAAGATGTATAATTAAAGCGTGGTTCTTTTACAATTCATATTTAAAACAATAATTTGTAATTTAAAAAATATATTACTTATGTTAGCTTAGATCTTTTAAACTAGATAGTTTAAAAGAAAGCTAAGCTAATTAACTAAAATTGAATGTAGTTTTCAGCAATAGATAGAGTGATTCATGAGGAAGGTTTATATTGTGTATAATACACTAGATGGTATAACAGCGATTACAGTTCCGGGGCGGAGGAGCTACTGGGGTTACTGATTCTGGGGCGGTATGAAGTTAGCCGGATAAGCTAGTAATATATTAGGTATATATTAGAAGCCCATCTAAATCTTTTTCGACCTTTAAAGTCTTAAGTATGGTCGTAGAAGGTATTCCATTAATTTAATAAAAAGAATCGCAGATATTTTGCTGAGGTAAGCCAATGTAACTTGTTTTTATTTTAAATTCAGTCGATATAGCCAATTAAGGTTTTTGTAAATTTTATAATGTTGTTTGTTTTGGCTTCGACATCGACGTAATTGCTTGTTATTGAGACGAAATAATTACATTTCGTAAAGTTGATGTTAAAATTAATGCAATTGGGAGTGTACATTTTTCTATTACTATGTTCAACAAATTTTTTTCATAAATTAGTATTAATTTAACATTGTAAGGTAAATAAAAAAATGTGTTCAATGGGTCAAGGTATTGACTGATTTTTAAAATGTAGGTTCTTTAGTTTACGAAGAAGGCATTTAAAACTATAAATGACAATTAGTGGGAATATAACATTTTGCCATTGTCATAATTATATTCCTATAAATAATAATATGTTCTCAATTTTCGACTGCTTGAAAAATTCAATGCATTTATGCGTATGCTTTTGCATACTAAAGAACGCATAATGGAGGACATGTCAGAGACTCGTTTCAATAATCACCTTAAAATAGTAGAGTTATAGTCAGCAGGTACTTATAAAGACACTTTGTTTTATAAATACCTAATATAGTAAAACCGGTCACTCATGCCCATACTGATGATCACGATCCGTCACGCTTTTTTCATAAAAATAGTTTTCGTAACTATAGTGACTGACATATTTAAAACGTGTAGTTAATTCCTCGGTTATGTATTGTATCCGGCTATTGTCAATTGTTTTGGTACAGTCAACCACTCTACAAAACAGTACTGCAGATAATTTTGCCTCGAAGTTAGTGCTCCGTGTGGAATGATGTGTTTGTTTCACGTGTTTTAAAATGTTTTAAAGTGAATCTTACACACCGCAGTGCTAATTTACCCAAAATGTCAGCACGTTTGAGTTCATAAACCTTAAATTCAATTGAAAATTGTATAGGCAGTTACTCTACAATGATGTGAAATTTTAATCATTTTAAGTTTCCCAAAATTGTTTCTAAGAAAAGTTTAATTGGTAAAGTTAATAAGTACTATATAAAATTAATTTAACACCCTAACTGTGACTATTTGAGAAATACATACATATTTTAGCTTGTATGTGTTATTTATGTTAAGTGAGTTTTACACTTTTAGCTACACTTGACTGAGACATTTAACCACGATTTTACGTTTATCACATAAGTTCATTCTGGTTCAATGAGATTGGTAAGTAGGCATCATAATATGTAGGTATTTACATAATAATTACATGATAGTTTCTTAAGTACTGTGCTGCAATAATATTATTGACCATCGTAAGCACTTAATTCATAAACAAAATTAATGTAGATATGATAATAATTACTAGATCTACATGCACTAGGTATATAACGCAATGAATGTAGCTATTTGAGAATAGTACGTATGTGAACAAAGTGTATTTTGTTTGACCGACGCTAATAAAGTGTTTTAGAATAAGTATTCTCGTAATCTTGTAATTTTATTAGAAAAAATTTAATCGCATCCCGCATTGGCTGTCTAGTCGCAGATCTGCTAGTAGAAATTCCTTTGGAAATAAGTAGATTTTTATCTACGTAAACAAGTTTAAGTAAAAAAATCATTAATTATAAAAGAAATTAACTAAATACAAACATATTTTAATACTTTTTGCTTTTTAAACATACTAAATAGATAATAAAATTGAGTCAAAGGGTTAAAGAAAAATAAAAAAAAATAGGAACAAAATCAATCAAAGATAATTCAATGTTAAAAACCGTACAAAATAACATTGTCGGTCACAAACTATTAGTTTATTGTGTTTACATTTTAATGTAAACTCTGGAAAATCGTAAAAGCCCCATACAGCTGTTATCAAACAAGGTAAGCCACTGCGAGGATGATCTGGGCGGAATAAATATCAGAAAGCATGAAGGCATTATTTATTTAGACGAGTTTCGCAACAGTGCACGCTCGTCTGTCGAAAGAGTTGGCTGTCTTTATTTTATATAATATAGTTATACTTATATCGAGAGATTCCTCTAGTTATATATTGAGGATACATTTACCCGAGACGAAACATCAGACCTCAAAAACAGAGCAAGGATATTGGTGGTATAAATTCAAGGTATGTTAAAAACAAATTTTATTTAAAATTATTAAATTTTGTTTTCAAAACAAATATATTTAAAGAAGAATTATATTTAAAAATTATTCTAAGTACTTACCATGTTTATCTTCAGACACGCCAATTATTCACGGATTTAATTGGTTTGGTTAACAATCGTTTTAAATATTGAGTTTCTTGTAATTCATATAATAATGTAACGTACATGATTGTCAAATACATTGTCAAATAAGAAAATGCGGGGCTCTAAAAGCTTTCAAAGCTTATTAATTACGAACAGTACAATGACATGTGCTCGATGTTTCAAAAATGTCGGATTGCGTTATGTTATGAATATCGTAGTCAAGTTCAAGGTTTATGTCCAGTTGAGATTTAATTTGATGAGTAAATTATGGATAAACTATATAATACAGGTACTAGAGGCACGTAAAATTCCTAAAATGTTCCTTCATATATGTACGTATATTTTGGTGTTATTGTATAACAGACTAAGTATTTAATTTAACATTTTTATATCAATATGATTCAAAGTTTCTTAATAAATTACAACAACAAAATTACTTTGCATTGTCCGTTGCTATGAAATATGATATCCTGTCATGTCAATTCCATTTATTCAATTTCCAAAAAAGAAAATACTGAGCTGAACTCGGTCATCCGGTTACTAATGTTATTATCACTGTATACATTAATTTATTTTGATGCAGATACTACCGGCTAACATTAAAATTCTAATTATTCTGTGCTTATTGCATTGAAAACAAAACAATAGCGTTAGCCTTATTTCTTTCACATCAAGCAGGTAGTAGGTAACCAAACCACGAACATCTAAATTATTAATTATAAAATCTAAATTAAACATATTCGTAATTCCATCATACCTATCAATGCAGAGTGCAGTGCAGGTCACGTGACACTGCTTGAAATTTAAATTGCTCTACACCACATAAATATACTAGTAGTATAGTACTAGGTCTAGTACTGAAATATTTTTCAGTAATTAAGTACTGATTGAATAATTTTTAAAATTCTTAAAATGTTTGACCAAAAATCTTCAAATAGGTACCCTACACTTTTTATTGTAATTTTTTTTACTTAGACCCAATAAAGGGGATGGGACGTCACTTTTCACTTATTTCCATGTAAAACTTCAAAACTATTTCTTATCTTAAAATTTAAAAAAATATATATTTGAGATTTACAATAAATCCTTTCCTTTCATATTTTAAGTTAATAATTCAAAGATATTTTAGCTTAAGTCTGTAAATGACAGCTAAAAATATAGAACGACTTAGAGACTTTTGAGAACGTTTTATTATAGACAAAGGTGCTCGTTTTTATTCTTAGTAAATAGAATAGTTCACTCCTGTAATTGCGATATAAAGGTTTTCCTTTACGTTCGTGTATCGCAAAAAAGGTGTAAGAAAAACAGCTCATAGTCGTTATTTGTAAACTTAAAGACGATCATAGTGCGCTGCGCATAGTAACAAGTTTATTATATTGTATTGAATACATTCAATTAGAAATTCGACCGTGGAAGCCGTAGTAGTTATATTATTTTATTCAGAAAACAAACAGTGATGATAACAATATGAATTATAAACTGATGTCTTAACATCAGTTATCTAATAATAGATATAATTTTAATTAATCTGTGGTATCACTGCTAAGACCACTGACAGCGGTTTTAAAATTGCGAAACAGCTGCCTAAATAAATATTTGACGAACCCCTTGCTTATAACTAAAATTAAAATCAGCCCTCATGCTAACTGCGCGAGTATTATGTATATTAAATAGAAGGTGTAAAATATTTTCTTCCCCGGTTGTGGGGAGAGACCCGTGCCCCGCAGTGGGACATAAAAAAGGGTTGAAGGCATGTACTTAAAATATATATTAAAAAAGTATCTGAATAGAAATAGATTCAGTACATCACTACCACACCTTGAATAGACTTCTTGACATTTGAACCTAGCGACTCTACACGCTGAAATTCGATTATAACCACCGCAAAATAATTGATATACCTCAGCAAAGGTCATTTTAACTTACATAATTTTGCATTAATAAAATTCGAAACAAGATTTTTAAGCGCATACCTGTTTCCAAACCACAAGAAAAAAACAACATTCCTACAAAATATCAAATTATTATGGTATTTTTATTCTGTAAAAACGCAATGAAATATATACGTATCTATAAATCTATTTAATTTTTGCTGTAATATTTTAAAATTATTGCCTGTCAGAAGTACGGAGACATATTCTAAAATGGAAACTTAACAGTGAATTAATGAACGGCGCTTGGGGCAGGCGTTCTATTACATATAGGTACGCTTTAAGAGAGATAATATTGCGAAGACAATAAATGAATATTGTGGCCGAGAAGTCGGTCAGAGATGCATAATACTCTATGATACTGTTTGATAGACTATCGATCGACATTGTCATATAAGCAGCGTTATTATATGATAGGTCATACCTATCATAATATGAAATCAATACAATAATATTTAAATCGTTTACGGACGTTTCTAAAAGAAAGTAATAAAAATAAGTCAAAAGCCGCGAGCTTTCAACTGTATCATATCAGAGTTTTTAGTCATGGCTTTCTTTCCGACCGTTGGGATCAATTGCCGGAACAACAAAACCTTAACTTTTTATAAAAACCTACTAAGTATTTCACTCAATTGTATCTTTTAGAAAGGCCTATAATTAGGTGGAAAAAGAATTCCATGCAGGAGTTAATAAGTCAATTGATTAACTGCAGTGAAAGATTAAGGTATTTAATTTTAGTTATGAAAGCAATTGTAAATTGTATTAACTACAGTTTGTTTACTTAAGATTTGAAAATTTTGCATTTCATTTAAAAATTCCAATTAATAACTGATGATTTAAAATAATATTCAATGATTCATAAAAATTAAAACTTGTGTCATGTTCGATTAGGACATAATTACCTACGTTATAGGTATTTTTAATATGTTTTTATTGCTTAGTGTTTTGATCAAATAGAAGTGTAGATTATATTGAAAGTTAAGAAATAATTACGTTTGATATCTTCTGATGACGTTTCTATAGTTATACAAAGACACACGTTGCAAAATTTACAAGGCAGAAGAAAGGTCTCTTCACGGTCCATTATTTCCATAAAAAGTTGAATGAACTACAGGTACCTTCATAACAGTAACAGTAATCATATACAGTATCCCGTTCAAAAACGATTTCTTGCGTATATTTTTAAAAGATTAGTTTTGTATTTTACGACCTGATCAATAAATGCTTCAGTGAATATCTATATGAAAATTAAATGATTAATAATTATTCAGTGAATTCAGTGATTGTTGACTGTTTGTAACTGTTAGTTGCATTTGGCGAGAAATTTAGATTAGATATATTGATGTGTAATAATTTTGGGCTCTAAGATAAAATACGTACCACGGAATCCGTGGTACGTATTTAATCTTAGAGTCCAAGCAACGGATGAGTGATAGACTTGGAATAATTAACGTGGTATACATAAATAATTGACTGAACGACATGAATGAAGTCGGCAGCAGATATTAACTTTTAATTAATCCTATCCTTATGATTAACAAATTAATACTAGTGATTCAAATCTATTACATGTTTAATATCTCATTACATACACTATAATGACTTTCATGAAATACTCCTTTTTCATAGATAGTTTAAGTAAAAATTAATCACCCATTTATTTGTAGATACTACATAACATATGCAAAGGACACTACCCATTTTAAGTGCCAATAACCTTGTTTGACTCGTTTTATCTTGACGTCTTTACCGTCCTCTTATATTTGCCGAATTTGTCACCAATGTAGGCACTTTAGTGTTTTTATTTAATACTTTAATTTGTATTAGATAAAATAGTCATTGCTTTGTGACTGTCGTATACCTATAACTAAAATTGGTAGCTTGTTATAAAACTTAAGTTAAGAAAGAACAAACATATACTCGTAGTTACTACTAAAATACTATCATAAGAACTATACATATTGCGAAAAAAATACAATATAACATGCTGTAAAGTTTAGATTGATAACTGTAATAAGATTGAGAACTGAATACTTACATTATTTTTATCGATTTCGAGCAATGGTAATTCAGTATCTGATGTTCTTGCACAATTTACAAGTAAACACAACCTTTCATTTCTAGTGTAAAGTGAAGTTAGAAAAGGGCGCGTCATATTAGTGCTAACGTTTTAGATATTTAAAGTCTAGGATATGGAGTAATATCTATCCTAAACATTATATTCACTATACTTAGTGTTGATCGCCTATTACTATATCCAGTACATTTTAATGGGCGGTCAACCAATAAATCTTTTCTTGTCACTTAACCACAACAATAGAAAACAGATAACCACAAATACAAAGACATCGAAGTGGTCAGCTACAAACCTTTTAGCAAAAACTAGCTGACCCGATGCTGTTCTTTCCAACACGCTATAAAATTAATCAAAATGATTAGAAATAGTGTAAACGAAGTGAGCATTACGCAAAAAATGTACTTCAGAGTTACCACTTCATTATTAAGTATTGTGTCGTTGTGTTATCGGCCTACAGTTCGAATTAATTGTAATCGGAAATTGGATTGGTTATTTAATTGTAGCGTAAAAACTAAATTCTTGCTTTACACATGCTGCACAAGTTTATTTAAAATCGAAACGACTAATGTTTATTTATTTAAATGTAGGTAGATAGGTCTAGGGACACATATCTTAGCACTATATTTAGTATAGGTTTAAAGATATGGGTTAACAATTGGATAATCTTGAATGCATTGATCATGGTAAAAAATTAGACACATTATAATATGTTTATTATACTCCTAAGTTACGATGTAAATTGCTTCAGCAAAGAACTAAGTTTAAGATTTGTGCCTCCTCTTAATTTAGTCCTAACTATATTCTTACTTTATTAATCTGCTACAATTCCTATCTTCGTCTGTATGTACGTCGTTCACTCCTGTCATATTTATATACGAAGTCGGGGGCATAGGCTAGTATTTTTATATAAATAAGATTTATTTATATAATCCATTATATTTATCCATTCCTTCCATTAAAAACTTATGTTTATTCCTAAAATTGTTTGTTACCGTTAGTTCAGTTTCGATAAGCATTACAATAATTATGAATACCGCGTTTCGTATTACAAACCTCTTCTCATCATGTTTTACTGTTATGTATTGTCTTGTTATTTCCTGTTATCGGGTATTACAGAGTTACTATGGGATGTTAGAACAGTGCTATAGTAACTTTACCATTAAAAGCCTTGATTGCGTCATATCCAATTGTTTAACAGAAAGATGAGTATTATCGCGCAGTCACGACCTCCTATAGTCCGCTAATTATAAAGTACAAGTACATAACGACTAGTTCTAGGTTTTGTTTTGCAACACTTTAATTAAATTGTTTTCCTTGTGTACAATCGTATAACAGGGCTGTCAGAGACGAAGCACTTTCAGTTTAGTAAAAGCTAATCTGATATAAAATATAATTTCTGTGCGTTTTGTGATGTGTTATTTTGCGCGTGATATTTCTTTACAATCTAGATTCACGTAATATTTAAGTAAAAAAAAATTAATTAAGTACAATATAATCTATACTTACTGATTATAAACATAACTGACATAACGTTTAATAATATATTTTTCTTTGCATTGCTACCGGGATATAAAGCAATTTTTTTTTAATTGTCGGGTCTACCCGTGCACAATGCATGTAAGAATATCGGAAACTCTAAAAAAATTAATTAGTTTAACCAAACATTGATTGTATAAATAAAATTAAACAGAAAAAATGTGAAATGTACGTTTCTATTTTAAGTGACTATAATGTGTTTAAAGGTCGCGAATTTTCCATTCGTTTTCTTCATGGAACAAAGGCCTTCTTGTCCTGTTCTATAAAAATCTATTTCTTGATTCTTCTTATAAATTTATAAATTTATTAATAATAAAAAGATTACATTAACTAACTAAATAAGTAGACAAAATATTTTATTTGGAAATGAAACAGCTGTAAAAAGTTTTAATTATACTTTAAAGTCATTCCTGTTTTAAATTTTCTTTTTATATAGTTTCGTAATTTTATAAATAGGTTAATAATAAACCACACCAAAAAAACTTAAATGAATTATTTAATTCATGTAAATCTGTAGGTATTTTGTTCCTGAGTAATTTATTTCATGGTGCTTTCTCTGAGTAAAATCGATAAGAAGGTAACAATTAGGGATCTATATTATAACGTATTATATTATTAGGATTCCTACCATTAAGACGCAATATATCCTGGTTAACAATTTACTAATAAATTATTCTTCCAAATATTTATCTACATACCAAGCACCGAAAAATTCAGATAGCGTTACACAAGAGATTGAATCGGCGCGCGGTTATTTCATTATTCAAATAGATTTCAAACACTTTGGACGTAGATATTGCAAATTTAGTTTTTTTTTCAATTAGTTTTGCTTAGATTTTGTCATTAACGAGGTTTTTAAACGTAACTAAGTTTTCCGGGCCGGTGTAGGCAGAAAACGCGTAAAATTTAAACTTTTTGCAAATCGATCACGCGTAGATATGCATAACAGTTTCTTTACTTACTACTTTATTAACTTCAAAAGTGTAACAATATGACTATAAATTACATAAACTAGGCAGTGTGATGTAAAGTTATGTGTACCTACCTAATAAAAATTGGTCGCCGTTTTCTTCTACAGAAGAAATACTAATTAGCTCTGAAGTGAAAATAAGTGTTGTGGACATACAAATAAAAAATGAACACATGAAAAGTTTGTATCCAAAGGAAAAAGCTAGACGCTCTAATACAAAAGTGCCATAAAGTGATAAGTTTAAGACCAAGAAACCACTTAACTATTAATTAAGTTACTTATGGACTAAAGGTTCCTGAGACTTTGTGACAGATATACTAGTCGATAATTTGAATTAAACAAACGGGCAGTTTTATTTTTTAATATACAAATGAAGATGGTCTCATCATACCAGCCTCCGAGCAGATTATGCAGAGTGCTGCTTAATCAATATGGTAATATTTACTATTTGCATATTCGTGTCACTATTTATTATTGCTCACATATTTTACTAAAATACCTAACACATTTTTATATGCCTGTTATATTATTGACAGACTTCCACTGACGACCCTTATGGTGTAATGGTTAACATGCCGGTTTACCATTCGGAGGGTCCTGGGTTCGATTCCCAGTAGGGCAGACGTTCTCGGTCAAGGTGGTTGTATGTATGTATATCCATGGAACCCATGAATCAAAGAATGCTTGTGTGGGGCTGACTGACAATCGATTTCATTGTCATCGACCTATGATTATTATTATAATAAAACAAGAAATAACTAAAGTAACAGTCATAATACTGAAAAGTTATTCGTATGCATAATACTTACCTATTTGCAATAACGAGAAACACATTTTCATATTGCTATTTTAAAAGTAATCCCCTTTTAATAGCCTATTGTATAAAATAAATTATGTAGTTTGTCAATGTCATAAAAATAAAAGAAATAATTTGTTTCACATTAACTTTTATGGTAATAAGTGTTACATAAAAAAATGTGTATGAATTTAATACACAACGTTGGTACTCCAGCATTCCTCATATGAGGCGGGTAAGGTTTTAAAATGTTATGAATGCTTTCTGATCTAATCCAAAATGCAGCCATGTAGGTACTTAGTAAATTTTATGAATTCTTTCTTTTAAAAAACATTACAGGTATTTGGCAGTAATTTTAATATTCGCGAAAATATGTTTCTATTTTTATTTAGTGTGGTATATATAGTAGTCCTGGGTTCGATTTCCAGCGGGGCAAAAGTTCAAAGAATGAATTCAGTGTTGTATTATTGTCTTTGTGTGTTACAGGAAATTCAAGTATCGGGCTATAGACGTGAAGCTTTATTTTTTTAAATTTCAGATTCTCATCTATTGGACGTGTTCAAAGCAGAAATGGCGTACGGAGTTGAAAGGTTTTTCCTACTGTCGTACTGTCTCGCGTGCTGCTGGCCAGCCTTCAGCGCCAGGAACAACCTGCGAGTGGTGAGGCAGTGGGCAGAACTGGACTTCGTGTTCCCGAGTGAAGAAGCGCGACAAACCGCTTTACAGAACAGATACTTCGTTCCCGGAAATTCGGTGCCCATTGACGTCGACGTACAACATCGACAAGGTATGTCTTAACAATTACTTCCTTTAATAGTGCCGACTAGTTCTACTATTTGACTGTCTCTAATAAATATTCTTTTCATATATTGAAATTGAATTAATATGGATAATGGAGACTGAAAATGTTATCACTACTTTATGTCACTCTCTGACTTTATTTTGCGCTTGCAAAAAAAACTCTTCGTCACACTTGTATTTTTTTTTGTACCTACAGTAAAAACGTTTCTAAATAAGGAGACAGCCCAGTAAGTATTACAAAAAAAAAGTAAAAGTTTAAAATCAACACAAAGAAGTTTCAGGATCGGAGCTTCACAAAGTGCTGCTTTGTTATACCACAAACTTATATACATATTATTATTTAATCATTGTACTTAAATGATGTACAATAAAAACCTAATTTATTTATATTGCTTATCCGCGGTCATTGGTACAACTGCTTTCAATGACGAACTTGCTGTCGTTATAATAAAGGAATAAATCAAATTTTCTAGTTATACAAAAGAAGATATAAAAGGAAAGCGAGACTAGGTATTTATTTCACAACAGTGGTTTTTATCCGAGTGCTCTCAAAAGCAAGGCATTAATTATACTATGGTGATCGTTCCTTAATGCAATTATTGCGTGAAAAGTTTTATGAATAAAACAATATGAATATTTTGTATTTAATTTCATCATAGCATACGCTTATTGGTCCCTCCAGTTAACCCGCAAGCCTCTTGTAACGTTAAGCCCAGTTAAAGCAAGTATCGTGATTTAAATCAATTCGATTTGTTCCTTTAATTTTATTGGCATACAAACACGAATGAGACAATACATTAGTTGATAACTATTCATAATATATATTAGATGGTTAGCGCTATCGCAGAGTAATAAATTCAGGCCTACTTTTAAGCAATTTTTGTGTTTCTTAATAGTTTAAATATTCGTTAATAGTTAATTAAAGGTGACTATCTAAGTGACCTCTTTAATTAACTTTTCAATTTATAAAGTGATACAGATTAATAAATATTCGTATCATTAAAAGTGTTGTATTAACATAAAACGTCTCTATGGCGCGAGCAATTATTATCAAATAGATGAAGAGCAAATATTAAGAAATTATCTGCAATTAGGTTCGATGGAAACAGTTACATTACATTACAAGAATTACATTAAAAGCAAAAGTACACTGATAACACGATTAGTCTAATTAAACACGGTCCCTCAAAGTAACATTTCTGTTTTGTTACACTGAATTAAGTTAGAAAGAAACTGCCTAGCCAGTTTTTCAAGCTATGTTTAAACATTTTTAACATTGTGTCTACACGACGTTATAAGAAAACGAACCATGAAACTTTGACGAACAATAACATAATTCTTGGCACACATAATGTACCTAATTAAATTAGTGTCTCAAAATTTACCGGAATGCTAATTCATAATTTAATTTTTATCATTATTAAATTTGATCAAACAGTAATACTTCAAACGTATTTAATTTTGGTTAATTTATGTCAATTTGTGTTATTTGCAGGCGAAGCAAAATCTCGTATTTTTGTAACAATTCCTCGTTTCGACGAAGGACGGCCAGTTACCTTGGGCACGGTGGAAGATGACGGGAGGATAGCTGGCTACCCAGACTACTCATGGCACGACAACCAAGGCACGAACTGCCTTGGACTTACTTCTGTTTTTAGAACGGCTGTGAGTTTTATTTTATTTTTTTACTTACTATAGTTTTCTTTTTTATTTCTTCCCACATATTTTATTTACTTACTCGTGTCATTTAATAAAAGGATATAAAACAAAACTTTCGGACCATTAAGAAAAGAACTTTATTTTTCTGAAGGGGCTTAGGCAGGTTTTTGTACTATAATCTGGATCAAATCTTTTAGGTCATTTTCATTCAAATATTGCAATTACAGATTGACAAATGCAATCGGCTGTGGGTAATGGACGCAGGCAAGATCGGCGACACTCAGGTCTGTCCGCCGCAGCTTCTTGCCTTTGATTTGAATACAGATCAGCTCGTCTACAGACACAAAGTTAACGAATCCAGTTACATCGCAACATCTTTGTTTATAACACCGGTGAGTACCTATTTATTGACTAAAGGATTTTAATCTCATCAAGACGGACATTGCGACCATCTGGTAGACTGAACGCTTATTTCCTATTAATTTAAGATAAAATAATATTTAAATTACACTACTGGTTGTAACCATCAAATATTTAATCGATAAGTCGCTAACTTAATTCACAACAGCAAAACAGCAATAATAAGTTATTTCTACATTACAGACAACAATAAGTATACATAAAGAAATTTGCATATAAAATGGTGGTCTTATTGGCAGAAAACCTGTTCATGGACGACGATTAAAAATACTTGATAAAAGCAAATTTCGTATTTATTTATAAACGACTTTAAAGGGGTAATCAAAGAAAAGTTTAGTTAATCAGCTGTTATATTCCAAAGTCAAATAAAAATAGAAAAAGATAGATATGTAAAAACTAATAGCTAGCTTCTTAAAACTATTTTTCAATTTACCCAACTATTGTTCATAGGTTTTAGACGTTCGTGGTCTCGACGATAATGATTGCTCAGATACCTACGTATATGTGGCGGATGTCTCCGGTTTTGGCCTACTTGTAGTAGACGTGGCTACCGATCGTTCTTGGAGGGTCACCCACCGCAATATGTTCCCTTTTCCATCACATGGAACCTTCACTATTGATGGTAAGTTATGTTAATCTGTGTGTGTATATAGATAAATATATATTATATTTAATAGTACTATATTTAACAGTAAACAAATATTGATAATATGTTCATAAAGTTCATAAAGTTTGTTTTTTGTTTAAATGAGGAAATATAATTGTGAATTACGAATGAGAGAGATAATCGTCACCTTTAATAAAAATGTATTTTGAAAATCGAGTGTGGAGGGTCGACGTTAAATTCAACTAATACTATTCATAATTGTGTTTACAGGTGAGAGTTTCGACTTAATGGATGGAATTCTGGGTATGGCTCTTTCGCCATATAGACCCAATCACGATCGCTTCTTGTACTTCCACGCCTTAGCATCAACCACCGAAAACGTAGTACTCACCAGTGTTATTAGGAATGAATCTTTTCTAAAAGACAGCAATGCTGACCCGGCATCAATCAACGTAAGTGCCCTTACTTTATATACTTAATGAACTGTTACCTAAACATTACCTTACCAATTAAGAATAATGTATTTTGAGTTAAGCACACTTTCTTCAAGTGCTGAAGGTTAAATTATATAATTAAAAGAACTTGAATTTTATCAATACATTTTGCAGTGATAACTTAATTTTCATTCTTGTGGTTAATTTAAGAAGTATTTGTGTACGTACTTTGCGAAACGATACGGAATCGGAACGAAACCGACTCTTACTTGATTGGTATTGAAAATAATTCAAATAGTTTGTATATAGATATGTAGGTACTTGTATTGAATTTATCACTTAAACCTATTACAGGTGTTCCCTGCGGAACGTCCCAACCAGTCAGCGGCTGAGGTTATCGATCATAAGGGAATCATGTATTTTGGTCTGATGGATCCCCCTTCAATAGTTTGTTGGAATACGGCTACAGAGTTTTCGCCAAATAATTTCCACCAAGTCGCTGTCGATCAAGAGCTTTTACAGTTTGCGAGTGGAATGAAAGTAATAAACAACCTGAAAGGCCAGCAAGAACTTTGGGTCCTCACTTCAAGTTTCCAGAGAGTTATGACTGGCAGTCTCAGTTCGAGTCGTATTAATTTTAGAATTCATGCTGAGAAAATCCCAATCATTTTGGACGACTCCCCTTGTCTCAAACCCCCAAGGAATCAAAAACATGGTTACCACGCGAATCTGATTTCACAAAAAAACATGAAGACAGTATGGAGGTATGGCGCTTCCTCTTATCTTTAGAGCTTCGAGAAATGTCCAATTATTTCATGAGAAGTTTTCTATGGTCTGATTGGCCATATACAATTGACTGAGATCAATTTAATCAAAACAAAATGTAATTTTTATTGTATCAAATAATATCTTCTTATGCTACGACTAATAAATAATAAGACAAGAAATGTAGCTCACAGTTCGCGTCTCAACACAGAATAGAATGATAATGCTCTACTCGTACTCGTACCTAGCGCCTAAACCGTTTTAAAACCACCAACTCTAGTGATCGGTCGTAATTAATACGTCGTTTTCGAAGGTATTTGGTGTTTTCATTAAATATTTCAATTTTTATTCCTTACCTACATGATTTCAAAATATGTAGCCTACATTGACCTGTAGGTACATTTCTTGGCTTATTAGTTTTTACTGTTCGAAGCTATTAAGTTTGTAATTTATTGTACTGATAAGTATTTTATTAATAAGTTAATTAACATGATGTAATAACACAGCAAAAATTTGTTTTATTTGGATAATTATTTTAAACTGCCTGCTTTAATATATCAGTGTACATTTGGATTTTTCTTGCGATACTCATGTCTATATGTTTGTCTTCTATTCCGACTATCATCCCTCCTATTATCGAAGGGTCCACTTTCTCGGTCAGTTGAATATTTTTCCCTTCCTTGACAAACTTTCGTAAGGCGTCCATGAGAGTTTTTCTTGTGCCATCGTCGAGTGGTTTCGCTGTAATAACTTCACATAGAGCTTCGTTTCTATGAGCCACCATCACAGTCAGGAACATTGTGATCATGCGCCGTAATAACTTTAATCTACCATTTTCCGCTACGAGGGACAAGAAATTAATTGCTGATGGCGGCATTCCTACAATAACACAATTTCCATTAAACCTTCTTTTAACACACCTTATCGGAATCATGAAATCTAAATATACAATTTTATATATAATTTTCACCCTTTTTCCGCTTTACATATTATTAAATTTCAGATTACTAAATTAAGTACCTAGATTACAAAAGTTTTCAAAATACTATAGCCAAATGTCTGGTTTCCACCCTTTTTATGTCCCACTGCTGGGCACGGGTCTCTCCCCACAACCGGGGAAGGCCTGGAGCATACTCCACCACGCT
>DWQK01000450.1:0-20922 GCA_018231225.1 Noctuana stator
AACCATGAAGCTAATAAGTTAACACAACATTTACTGGTTCTTAGGCGGTACGAAGTTCGCCAGGTCAACTAGTAATTTTATAAAGCACACCAAACTATGTAGGGACTTGGACGAAGTCTGGCCATCAACTCATACAAAATATTGTTAACTACCTACCACCTACTGTATTATTATAATCATAATAAAGAGATGCTTTGTTTGCCCATACCGAGGACAATGAGAGTTGCAAGCAAAATAGGTAGAAACTACATTAGTTTTACGTTACGACCATCTTAACCAAACATAGTGCGCTCGTAAAATCTAAACTCATAGAAAGTTATGTTCAGTATAGGTACGTGAGGAAAGTTTTCGTCCTGACAGACTACGACTATGTTAGCAGAGATCGCGGTAAGCGGAGCGGAAACGGTTAATTGTTATTACTTTTAGAGAGTTGTAATAGCAACGTATCAATTTATAAAAAGATATAATATGTTATGGTAATAAATAGTTGGAATGGAAGGAATGCTAACTTAGGGATCCCTTTAATCTAGTTGTGAAACCTCCATGGAATAAAATATATTTATTTGTTTGGAATGTTCACTGATAATTTTGGTTAATATTCCTATTTCGTAAAAGAAAATTAAAAAGTAAATATTGTTTTTAATAACAATTAGGTTTTAACAATATTTGAACCAGTTCCTCTTGAAAAAGGAGCTTAAATAAACCAAGTACTTAACATAAATTTATTTATCATACGCTCAATTAATATAAAATTAATTGAACACTAATTTTATTTTATTTGAGTCTCGTTCCCGCCTTTCGCCCGTTTCTAAGTTTATTGGTCACTAGCCCAATGTGGGAACAAACCACTTCGCTTTTCAAATGTTGTCGTGGAAATAGTGAAAGTTGCTGCCATCTTGTTTTTTTTTTCTCCAATTAGGCGACACAAGACCAGATTGACCAGTTCCATTTACAATGTCAAGGTGTTCACTTCGCTTTTCGCTTTAAAATCAAGTATTTGTATGAAACATTATATACATACTTACACAGAGACAGAGAAAATCCAACAAGTATCTAATTAATACTTTTTCTTCATATAAACTTTTTAGTTAACCAGATTCTGACTAACAAAATACAGTAAAATTTTATCTACTTTATTATCAACTAAATTTGGCAGTGATGACGTCACAGACAGAGTTACTTTCGCATTTATAATATCAGCTATGGATGGATCATAAAAATCAGGATATTTTCATATATGTCTCACTATTACATGAATTGCAAGTTGGTATGCAGTTTCATCGGAATAAAAAGCAGTCTGTTCCCGCTACTATAATCTCGAACTGGTCCGAATCGTCGCTCTTGACTTGGCTATTCGATTGCTTTTATTAACCGCCATCGCCAGCGGAAACCGCTTTGTGTTCGCATCCGAGCCCTCAATGGAGAGAGTTCTCGAATGCAATAAAACGATTCCACTCTGCGTTTTTTGAATTACCTACTTCAGAACGCAGAGTTTTTTTTTTAAGTAAAATTGTGCAATGCCAGTAATAATCGTCGATCTATTGTGGAAAAAAATTGATTAATGTAATCTTTTTAGTTGCGCCGTATGTGCTTAGGTACAAGATTTATTTAATATCCATATTAATCCACTAATACAAATATGTATTTACATCATGCTCTCACAACCAAGATGCTATCTTTCTATAGTATAGTTTTAAGCCTCTAACTTTTGCTCATGTAACCTTGTTAGAGCAAATAAATAAAAGTAGGTATATACATACATATACAGTGGGTAGGCACATTGAAGCCATACGATACATTTAGTATCAAACTTGTGTAGACTTTCGTCTGATATAAATCCTACTCTTACTAATATTATAAATGCGATAGTTTGTATGTTTGTTTGTTTATTTGTTACTCTTTCACGCAAAAACTGCTGAACCGATTTCCATGAAATTTGACACACACATAGAGGGTAACTTATGATAGTTGTTATCCCGAAAAAATGTTCCTGTGGGATGCCATTTATCGAGGAAGGCTATAGGCTAAGCGTTACGTTACAATTCTTAACGCGGGTGAAACCGCAGGACACAGCTAGTTACAACACATTCTTAACTACAATTAATTGGTCGCACTGACAACTTACAGTAAAATCGTAGTTTAGACTAACGGTACAGAATACGGGATCAAACCATTTGACATTTTAATCCCATTATCCCGACCCCAGATGTACCTTGCTCGTACTCTGTTTAAAATCGCGCAATCCCTAACCAACTCTGACGTAAAAGCGATCCACCTAAGCTACGTAAAAGCGATCGACTTCGCGTTTGTTCAGTTTAACAAGACCTTAGCAAACAACGTTCGCATCACCCTTAAGTACTAAGCCGTCTGATCGAGCGCTGCAAAGCTGGGATACCTTATTTCTAACGTGATACGGCACAAATTGCACCAGCACGCAAATCCCTAATGGGCAATTGATCACAGCCGGTCCGGATAATTTCATTGCACTAGGCTCTTGCATTTAGGAAGCATCTGGACAACTTCCAACGTGTACAAAGAGACGGCTGTTCTGAAACTTGTGAAAAATGATACTATTATAGTGCTGTTTCCGGTCGTAATGTAATGTACATACTTCCGAAGTTCATACTTAAAGCTAGGAACGTGTATGGTAATTGAATCACTTATAATCTATGTGAAGCACTGATTTCCATTGTCTATACACTGGATAGGCTGTTGACAAGGGTGAAGGGATTAAGATCTAAAATTTAGTCTTAGGCCATTGTAATAGGGCTGTGTTCAATAATTTAATTCCTAGTTCCTTCACCACCCTCTACGTTCCACAGTGATCAGTCACAATATTGGCGGTTATCTAACACTCGTAAAATAAAAACACAATTTTTTTGAATGGGTGCTCAGTTTCAGTTCAATTAAGTTTATGTTATAATCAAACATGTATGTTAATAAATTTTTTGGACAAGGAAATTAATTGTAATTTTGGTTAATTATGAATGTTGATACAATGTTAAAGATACTGATTCCTAATCTTAATATTTTTTGCAAACATAATAATATGTATATTATAACGTACATTTTTTCTATCATTATGGCAAACAGGAAAAATGAATAGTACCTAACTTATTCCAATTATTCAAATCAAATTAGTACTATATAATTTCATTACAAATTTAGCACCAGCACTACATCGCCCAGTGGACTGTTCCTGACATTATTTTCTTCACTTCGTAAACTGTCGTCAATTTAACATGACTACGGTGCATTATTGTCGATATAACGCTGTTACAATCAAGATTATCAAGATTGGCATACAATAGCTGTTATTATGTAAGTGAGTTGACTAATTCATTATCAATAGCGTTACGTACCCCCATTGCACCCACGAGAGTATACGTTCACCCATAGAATCTGCATTGTACATTCACCCGTAGCTGGTGCCGGTTTAATAGTTCTTCGTTTCGTAATACCTCTATATCCGTAGCAGTGATCTGATTAAACAATTTAGCAGCGCTGCGGGCTCTAGACGCCCTTTCTAATTTGTAATGGCTTACTCCTAATTGATACACGTGGTGCTTGGTTCAAATGCTCTTCGTTGCATCGTATACGAGCAGTGTAACTATGAAACATGTGATGACGAAAGAAGTTTTATCTATATATATATTTAAATCTTTTTGAGAATGATCTGTTCAAATTCAAATAGGAATTTTTCGGTTCTGTCGTATCCAATATACTTGGTATTCAGTTTTTAAATGTATAATGTTAGAAAGGTGTCTATAATCTTCGATAAGAATTAATATAACTTTCAGCTGAACTAATTTTTGAAATCGTCTCCTTGAATAAACAATACTAACATATTATGTGTGTCCTATCCCATATTCTTTTTCACAAGGCAATAAAGTCGCCACAAAAAATTTTGTGTCACTAACTAAACTACAAAGAATAACATTTTGATGAAATGTGATTGAAAACAGAAATTTGTATGATTAAGCAAAAATGCTTTGCATTGCACTTACTGTGATACCCAGTAAAATATCTTTGCCATTGCAGATTCATGCAAAACTATCGATTAGAAACAGCCCTAATCCAAGGGCATTTTCTCGTACGTTGAATTATTCAGGAATTCGACCTCAATAATTGAACCACGAAGCTACTAATTAACTGTAGTCACTTTCGAGAGCTAACGATTACTAATGACGTTTGAAGTTTTGGTACTTCTTGACTGATTGATTAACGGGAACTTGAAACTTGCGCAATTTACTTAAATTTAAAAACAAATTAAAGTTAATAACATCAGCAGAAATAAATCCTCGGTAAAGAGAAAAAAATTGCGTTAGGTTGAAAATGTTTAAGATAATTTTAATATGATAACCATTATTTTTTGATATTAAATTAAGAATTAAATTCAAACTTTTTGTATTGTCGTAAGGTATTTATTACATACACTATACACTGGAATATCAAATAAAAATTATACGAATCATCGACTTTTCCCGCCATTTGGCTCCCGGCACTCTTTTATTATCATTGCTAATTAACTAAATTCTGATATGAGCCTCATCTATATCCAAATAATCTACGGCTGCATAGTTTTCTTTTGTACCTGATCCTGTAGAACCATCCGTGCCAACGCCATTGAAAACAATCTTCGTCCAAAACTTGTATTCAGAGTTCAAACATTCCAGCGGTACGGTCGTGGTCGTAAAGCGAATTGTTCTATTTACGAGTTCGCGTTCCCACCGCACGTGCGCTGGCCACGTAACCTTGTGTTCCCCTCGCCCGTTCATCTGGAACATGCCGGAATTCTCTGGCATCAACGTTTGAACGTTGACTTTTCATGAACCCTTTGGAGACGGTTCACAGGCAATTGGTAACCATAATGGCAAAGAAAGAGTTGTATGATTGACGTGAGAATTTCGAGAAACCTTGTTCTCCCCTCAATAATTTATGTACAACATGCAATTGTATAAAGCTTCGTGATTAAAAATTAAATGAAATGAGACAATTGACGGATGATATTGTGCGGGTGACTTTACCGATTTATCATCGTCAACACCCCCACTACCATAACTACTGGGTATTGCCCTCACAAAGAATGAAAAATGTCTTAAAGAACATTATACTCATATTGGATGGATGGACAATAGTTGCACAAAACAATTCTTATTCCTCAACTTTACCTTCGTTATAGTATATTTCAGTGATATTTAATTCTAAAATCCACATTGCACACTTCGAAATATTAAATTCCAAATCACACCATTAGATTATCTCTGCTCATAATAATTGTGTAAGAAAATATTTTTGAGGGGTACGTTCCTCTTGGCTTATGTAACTAGAAATTGTTAGTATTCACTATCAGATAAAGGATGTCGTTGAACATTGACCCCTTCTACGGTATATAGTTCACAAACAAGACAAAGAGAGATTCTTATCAGCAGCGTGACGCATGTATATGTAATGTACCCACATATTGCTATACTGAATACTGCTTTTTAATCCCTACATCGTAGGATTTTTTTTAATTTTTTCTACTTAGACACTTCCTAGTCCTAGTCAGTCAGAATGTACGGAGCTACACAGATAATTAAATTCGATGTCAATCTCAATATTCTGCATTTACATAGGACTAGATGATCCGAATTAAGGTCAGCCTTTATTGGATTGCCTGGGAATAAAATTATGACACAATTTCGTTACGAAGAACTCTACAAACGTTGTAACAAGTTTATTTTGATATTAATCTGATTTTCTCCGAAGCAGTTCTTCTATGCAGTGCAGCGTATGGTAATTGTGAAATGATTTGTAACTCGCATTCCATTTTAGAAACGTTTTTACGAGGTTTCCATAATCAAAGAAAGTGGTTGAATCCTAATTAGCTAAACTAATGTAAGATCGATATTATTAATTTTAAATTTTAATAGAATCCAATATTGACGTCATACGCCTTTCCAGAAAGTCCTTGAGAAATCTCAGGCTTGTTCCTCGCAATATATTCCTTTGCTGAAAACTTGATGATACTTAAGTTGAAATGTCTGCAACCCTTTTAAAAGCCCACTGTTGGACATGGAGAACATAACTTAGAACCGAGGAAGGCCAAATTGCCAAATGCTCTATAACTCACGTTTCGTTATTAAAATTTTCCTTTTCTTTTATTGTTCTTCCGTACGTTTAAGTTATTTAAGCAAATTCCACGCAGTTGTGTGAACATCTACCTATACATGTATGTATATGACACGTTCTATACATACAATATTCACTCAAGGTTCGTAAATTCGTCTTACGTCACGAATAACACAGTTCAGTGGCTTTGACAGTTTTTCCTTCAATTCCATTTTCGCCTGCAAAGCGAGAAAGATCGATTTGGTTGGTATCATTCAGCGATGTTGTTTTCCATTGGAACACAAAAGTCGAACTTACGCAATGCCAGCAAAGCATTTGCAATTCTATTGGTGAATTTTCTATAGACGACGGCGATTTCCTTTTTATTGTTGCCTTGTTTTATCTGAAAATGTTTAATGCATTTGATTTGCTTTCTTGAATATGATTTTTAAATATTTTTATTTATTTTGGCTGGTGGTTTCCTACTGATTCCGATGTCAACGACCAACGTCGCAAATTGTTAACAAGTAATGCAGTGTTCTTCGTGCAATTTTCCTGTTTCGTGACCATAAAAGGCACATAAACAGTAGGTCACGCAATGTGGAACACATCGTCATTATTCCTGCCCAGAAAAAGCTTTACTATCTCAAGATAGTTTCCATTTTCCCAATGACCTATATCCCTAAAAGCTGATGCGCAGTCATTGCTCAACAAACCATAACCCGGATATTAACAGCACAAAGGTTTTTCAGCTCTGCCGGCTACATCCCTCACGTGTAATTACTGTTCTGCCCCAATTCCTGGCTACTTCACGCTACTAAACCCTCCCATCACTCGACTGACCTGTTTACTCCAACTTCAGCATCCGCAGTTCCACAATACTTCGTTAAGTGAATGAGATGCAAACTGTAACTGCATTCAGAATGCGCGCGGAAGTAAAGCTTGTTTCTTTTCATTGCTTTTTCTTTGATTGCGAGATCTGTTACTACTGAATACTGACTGAATGATGAGCTGATCAAATTGTGTGGCTTCGGATTTGGGTCGGAGGCTTGGTGTTGCAAATTGGTCGTCGTTTTGAAAGGAATTTCTATGAACCGTATTTTTTTATATTACTATGTGTTTGGTAAAATTGATTGGCAGAGAATATTGACTATAAAGTTTTCAGACGATTAAATTATCTAAGATAACCAACATTATTTATTGTAAAGATTATATTACGTAATTGTATAATATTATCGCTGAGCTTGATAAATACAACGGACGTACTCGTATAGAAGGACGCTTGTCCTCTACTGTTTGTATTTAGCTTCGTTGCTTTATATATCATTGCTTGGAAGAACTTAGCAGTTATTAATGACTGTCATGAGGAATAAGAGAAACGATAGGTTGTGGGAACAATCCTAAAGAATCTATTTTTAAATTCTTTGATGTTAGCAACGGTTAAACGATACAAAAATTCATAGAGAAATTAGTCACGTTACCATTAAACAAAATTACATTGCATTGCTGATGTTGTATTGCTTGTTTCCAATTGTGAAACAATGTGATTGCTGAAATTATTGATTTTTGTATCAACACGTGTCCATTGCAATTTATCATGTACGCCGACTACGCAATAAGCTGTATTAACTATATGGCCCCAATAGGCCGTAGTACAATTCGGAAATGCCAGATAAGGATAAAGTCATAGTAATGTGTGATTAATTAAATTGCTATTACGTTCAATTACATATTAAGATTTGTGCAGTTATTGCTAGGTTTCCTGTTGGACATATTTTGCTTGTTAGTATTAGTACATTAACCAGCAAAAGTTAATTAAGTCCATTAAATATAAGTCTGACATTATTATATTTACTGGCAAAATAAAAAAGCCCACTATAGAAATTTTGCTACTAGACTGGCTCATATTGAATTAGTGGTCCAACTATACCTACTATTCAGTAACCTATAGTAGTTTTACTGTTGCAAAGTTAAAAGCAAAGCAACGTTTGATTAAAAAAATTAACAAATACTTCGTCTCGCGTAGATTCCTCTTGTACTCGAAATTTTAAATATTCGTACAGCAATAAAAATATTATGTCCATATTGCATCGTCAAAGAAAAAGTTGGCTTGGAGTGCGAGCCTCAAAAAAGAATCTAATTTAAAAACGGCTCGCGTCTCCGGAAACGTTGGATTGAAAATGCCTCGGCAAGGAAATCGAGTTAGTAGCGGAATTACTCAATTAGTCTCGGAACTCCTCGCAAAAGAATTTCCTACGAAGATCATAGTACTTTGAAACTTTATTTCACAATCACCTATTAATTTTAATAACTTGTGAAAAATATAATGGTACTTTTCTCCAATCCGGAAAAGGTACGATATTTTCAATGTCCATTTAAATTATCTATATATGAGTTTTTGCAATCTATTTAGTTTACCTTGAAATTTATCTAGAACAAAACTTCAACTCTTTATTCATACTATGATCTTTTGTTTTCTAGTCCTTTCTTTTGACTTGAACTATGTTATTATAAGTTTTCATAAATTTGATCCTTATTGACCAGTACGAATGATATATTCCACAGGTTTTAAAGTCTTCAAATGTTTCACATTCAGTAGAACTCGGGTTCGCATTGCTGCTAATAATACTCTACACGGCATTTACTCCGCTTATTTCTCAGTTGGTACTTGAGTACCTAATGAGGGTCGTCGTAATGGTAATTGGCATCTCGACTTGCCGCTCCATCGTCCACTTTGCTCGGTGGGTGATGTTCCATTTGCTGTATAATTGATCCGTGCTACTTAGTTTTCGAGTGCACAAGACACTTAGTTTGCTCAATCTAAGGTGATGTTGATTATACAGGAATACTTCTCTAATGCCGTTCATTTTACATAATTAAGGGACAATTAAGTTGAACAATTACAATCAATTCTTTTCAGACTTGTATTAATAATACCTACATCATGAAACGAGATGCTTTTCCCGTTTGCTTTTCCTTAAGAAATAAAGCAACCCAGCACATTGATTGGAAAACTTTTTATTTTTAAGATTGAAAACTCTACCCCAAACAGAAAGCTTTCTAAGAAATCCTGTAAAAATAGGATGAATCATGACATGAAATTTTTATATTCTATGGCGATTGCTTGTCGCATACCTTTCAAATTTTCAATATCAAAGTTGGAATGGAACGATCTTTTCCAGTTCCCATATTTTCAAGATTTCCCGTCTCTCTCATTTCCACGAAGCGGATTTTGCTGATTCAAAACCGTAACTTTTGTAATACTTGTCTTCTCAGTTCTTGCTAAAAACAAATAAAACTGTCAAACGTTGCAGCGTACAGCCACTCGTTCTAGATTTGAAAACAGGGAGGTTTTTAAAGCTTATATTTCATTATTTTCTAAAGAGATTTTTTTATTTGCCTTACAGGATACGATTCTCATATTTATCTGACGTTTTTATAGTTTCATTAAAAAAATATGGTTTATCAATAGTTTTATGGTTTCCGGTTTAGTTTAACAAATTTTTCGGAATGTTAGCTAAGGACGAATTGTCATCTTTGCTGTCGCAATGAAAAGTAAAAAATGTAAAATGTTTTCGTGCCTTGCTAACGTTTTGACCCACAAACGTACTCCAAGGACCGCCCTACTTTGTTTAGGAGTGTCAAGACCCTATACAGTCTGCGTTAAAATTAAAAATACGTGTCCACTTACTGTGAAGTCATGGTTATGAATATGAGGTGCTTATTACTGTACTTTTTATTTTGAATCATTTATTTTCTTTTTATTTCTCTCTCTCTTACTTGCTTTGCTTTTAGGTGGTCAGCATTTCGTACATACTATTAGAACCGTGGGCGAGTTCTGTTGCCTTCAGTCCTTTTTATGTTCCATTGCTAATCACAGGTCTCTCCACACAACCGGAGAGGGCCTGGAACATACTCCACCACGCTGCTCCAATGCGGATTGGTGGAGTGGAGTGAAGGAATGTTCTTTTAATAGTTCTTATTTGTACATTATGCTGCAATACTGCTATTTTCCTATGCTACGCTCGTACAGTCTGACTGCTACTAAAAATATTCAGCTCAGTGTAGATCCCTTGAGAGAAAGGACTTGTATTTCTTTCACATCTCGAGCGGTACTCATAGGTTTTTGTTACGTTTTATAGTTGCACTTTTCCCAGCCTCTCCCCCTGTGGCTTGTATTCATAAGGTAGTACTTTTAGTAATGAGGGTAATGTCATATGAGTTCATATATCTTTCCTTCTCTGTGGCATATTATGAGTGATTTAAAAAATCGTTTCTTGAACTTTACATACTTAGTATGTTTTGATGGAGTTAGAGATAAGTCTAAAATATAATTGTTTAACTAATACGTACTTAAATGACAATTCCGAAATTGATCTGTTACAGGAATGATCAGTTAAACATTAATATGTATTTCTAATAATAGCTTAGCACCAATAATTCTAACTAAATTTCACTAACGCGGTAATCTTACTGTTACGTTATTAAATTGTGGGGTTTACAGGCTGTTAATTTTAACAACCGCCATTTTACAAACAAAAGGTTCACGAAATGGCGGAACGATAAACAGAATGCGTTTGTATTTTGGTGCGTTTAAAATTACGAAGGCGGTAATGGCAGCAAAAAGTTTCACTACAATCGGGTACTGTTTAGTAACACCATTGTTCTTTGTGTTGATAATCGATACGAAAACAAAGGCGAGAAGTAATATTCTGGTGCCCAATAATAATGAAGCTTCCATGCACATAAATTTCCAAAATTGTAATTTCAAATCGGGTTAGGAGATGTAGATGGTAGACACATTATTAATTTACATGAACAGGATTCGCAAGTAGCTCTTCCCAGTTGATATCGTCTAGGATGTTTGGAATTTAAGTGATGAGCACAAAATTTTCAAACGTACTGATACGAAATTGAATTAGCGTGAACTTTAGTATTTCTTTAACATTTCTGAAAACCAAAGGACAACCTTAGATAGGTAGCTCGCAATTAATGATTACTTAAATAATAAGTAAAAAAAATTAATAAGTACATTATTTTTTTTTCTTCAGTTTAACGTTATTTGGGGGAACTCCGTTGCTTACGTTTCAAAGGATACGTTTAATTGGTTAATTGTGATTTCCGAATTCGTAAGATTGCCGATTTCCTTTCATTTGTGAATTTGTGTTTATTTTTATTTTTTTAATAGTTTACCGGGATGTGTATAAGCATTTACATGATAATTACATATTTTTGGTGTGCGGAAGTGGAAGTTAAAATAGCGATTTCAGCAGGAAAGGAAAGTACTTTAGCTGTTATGTTAGTAAAGATACCTTATTCAATAGAAACAATATCTGTATCGAGTATATTTTTAAATCATGCAGTTCTTTTGAAAACTCAAATCTTAGAAAAATCAAATCTTAGTTTATCCAATCTTGATGATATACCTACATCTGTTTATCATCTTGATATTATTTAACAACCCAACCGTCTGAAATTACAGGTAGATTCAGTCATTGATATTACAACTCTGATAATTATGCCGGATTTGTTAACAAACTCCGTTGCTTCGTTAACAAGCACCGACGCTGTGTAACGCCGTGCCACACCCGAGCACGGTTGGCGGGTCAGAATTAATGCGATAATTTATTTAGCTTTCGGGATACGAGCATAGTCGCTTCTGGCGATTCGAAAATGTTGTACTTTAGATTGGGTTTTATATGCGACGGCAATAGGCGTGAACATCATTTTGATGAGGTGGTTCTTTATCATTTGTTACAACAAATTTCTGTTCCACCTCTTGGTGCCCGATCTTCTCTGTAAAATAGAAATGCGTAGAGTTAAGGTTTAAGCTCTTCATATGGCTCTGAGGATATTATGAAGACAAAATAACAAGACAAACCTATCGTCGTGGGTAAGAATTGTACTCGCGGAGAAAGTTTTTACAATTTTATATTAAATGGACAGATTATCTTTATATTTAAGTATGTATTGTCCACAGTAAATAATACTTTGGCTTTGCATTCGTTGTGAGCGATTTCTCAGTGTCATGTCATGTTTCCATATGGTGTTAATTTGATTTTGGAAATAATATCTGTCTCGTAAATAACTAACCGAATGTGAACGTTGAACACGTTCAGGATATACATATTACATATATGTCCTATTAATAAAGCCGATACTTTGGCTTACGTTTAACGCTATTAAACCCGTATCTGTTTGATTACGCCGGATACATTTTAATGGGAAATTAAATTACCAACCTGCTCTTAAATTAATAGGTTATGTCAATGTTATCTTACTTGTACGTATTTTGTGTATTTGTGGCATAATTAATTGTAAATGCCCCCTTTTAAATTTCATATTTCTCAGTGACGAAAAATATATTTTGAATCATCCATTCCTTCAATTCATACTACATGGTTAGATTATGAGCATACTTTCTGTACGAACTGGTGAACGATAGGTGAACACTGCGCTTAAATATTATCATATTTATCATCATTTTCATTCGAAAGATTTTCAATTAGTTACAACCTCTTACGCATTCACGACTCAGTTCATGGGAATCGGGATGACGCATGCGTGCGTTACTCACGAGTACAGTTGTGTCGCATTATAATCACTTGCGGTAGGTTAAACAGAAAAATATTCTAGCCTCGACTGTACATTTTATGTTCAGTGCGCGTGCGTAACGATTTTGCATAGGAACGTACCTGCTTTCAAATTTTTTCCGTATTTTTTTTTTACCAGTAGGATCATTACTGAGTAGACTTTTCAGCGCTAAATCCTGGAAGTAAGCCCGTTGAAAATACGGGTCAAGTAAATCATTAGCGAGCTCTGCTTAAAAAAGTAATGATGTAATATTTCAGCATTTAAAACGTTGTTTAAAGTGTTTTATTCCCGCATTTTGTCATAAATCATCTAATGCGTAATGTCTAATAAGTAAAGATTCTAATAAGCATAATAAATTGACTGATGTTCCAGTACGTTTTGCTGTCATCAGACTCTAGTCATGAGTAATGCAAGCAATAATTCAAGTATGCAATCTGCAATTATTATAGTTTTTGCTTACATTTGTAATATTGCAGCTGGCAAGACCAATAACAATAATATCTTTGACACGACCGGATTGTTACGTACTAGGCCAGGATGGACCTTATAAGTACATTTCTGATCGAGGGCACATTGTATTGTTTGTATTGTATGACATACCGGCATAGTAACCACTATACAATAAAGGAAATGTATTTAGACACTGATTAATGATAATGCAATTTTTTTCTTGTAGTTTTATACATATTAGTATTATTATTATTAGTCTGTGGTGTCCCACTGCAGGGCAAGAGCTCTCTACTCCCCTTCCATTGTTCGCGATTTTGCGCGACGGATTGCCAGTTTGCCATGAATTTACTGATGTCGTCTCGCCATATTTTACGAGGTTTGACTACATATAGAAACTCTAATACTAAAATTATAATATCAACTCATATAATATATACTCATATGAACAATTAAAATTAATTTTTATGTAAGCGCTAGAAATTTATATTGACTTAGGGTTTTTGTCTACACTTCTATTACTCAAATTCTCAGACTATGGATTAGATGGTTGTTTATTGAGTTCTGTGTTAGTCCGACGTGGCCATCCCTATTACGTTGATCGACATTTCTACACAACGAGATACTTCTCATAAGTCTTTCTTAGGAAACATAATAATTTCAGCTGTATCTAACAGTATACAATCTGTATGCACTGACTTTGAATTTTCTCTAATTAATTTAACATGAAGAAATTCCTCTAAGCGCAAGCAATTTCGTTGTGTAATATCTCAGTTAAGATTTAGTTGCGGTTTCAATAAAATTCTGCAGACAAACAATTTGATTACGGTGCTTAAACATTTTGAAACTTCATTGTACTGACAATAAAATTTTGTCATTTACACCTTGAAATGTTTCGAGATGTAGAAGTAGGTATTACCCGACAAATAATTATATTACAAGAACCGGTTTCGTTTGGTACAAAACTTTGTTTTGTGTGGGTATGCGATAATACAAAAAAATTGTGATGTTTTTATCAAACGTTTTTCAGTAATTGTGTTCCCTGGTTGTGTAGAGAGACCCGTATACAACTTAGAATATTTAAGTGCTGGTTGTATTTTGTATTGTGTATCTGTGGGATCGTCAGGTTGCTCGAAGTGAAGAGTTTGTTTGTTTGAACATGCTGATCTCAGGAACTACAAGTCGGATTTATTCGGACAAGGAAGGTTATTATAGGCTATAAAGCATTACGTTACTGTTCTTAACGCGGGTGAAACCGCGTGGTAGAGCGAGTAAAGAAGAAGATGGGTATTAGCAATCCATTCAGCATTCATAGAACTCATTTAATGCTAATTCATCAAGGGCGTCCGTCGCTTATTGCAACCTGAATAAATGGGTTGGTAAGACGTCTTAAATAAATCCGAAGATTCATTAAAGGGTCTAAGACCTTCGGGACGTCAATTGATCTCATTAATCCCTATAAGGAAACGTAGTAGATGTTCTCGTAAATGCAGTTGTTGGCTTTAATTTTTCTTGTGACTCAGTACGAGACTTGGATCTCGTTTAAAAACTTGATAAATCATGATGTGCCCAAATTTCTGGTTACAATTTTAGCACGATATGATTTATGAAATACAGATTTTACTAGAAGACTCGATTAGAATTTAGCCTCCATTGGTCTCTTGTGTCTCTTGCTATCCTTATTTAAGTAAACAGAGACGCAAAGAAATTTAATATGTCATGAATTTTAAAGAAGATTCTTGCAACAGACTTATAAAAAAGACGAAAAGGTTACCTTTAAATATAGTTAGGTATAAGTTGATAGCAGTAACAAATACGAAGATACAGTACAAATATTTGAAGAGATAGGTAATCAATTTGACAATATCACTCCATTCGGTTACATGTCGGTAACATTACTTTTATGTCACTCAACGCAAAGTAAAGGTCATTGAAATACTAACAACAATAACGTACGACCTCAATTCGTACGTGATATAGAATGGTTGTTTGTAAACCTACCTACCTGAATGGTCAACAAGATTAATCATTCGTACACCTGGGCGCAAACAATGGATACAAACAAAAGATTGCTGCAGTGCGGTTGGTATTGATATCGAGTTTTAATAATGATAGGAAAAATATTGTGGTAAATGGTTAAATGTTATATGAATATCAAAATAAAATTTTGAATATTTCTTTGGTGAACCAAAGAGCTGATAAGTTTGTATATATGTATATGAAACAGCAGGTTATACCTGCGTTTGTGCAGAATCTACGCAAAGTTTAAAAGGATCATTACTTGCTTTAGTTTAAAATTATTACAAGGACAAGTATTAATCCAATGCCTGAGAAACGTTAATTTTAAACAAGTTTTGACTTTCCAATGACTCGTATCGTGTGTTTTCTATATTGTTTGTTTCTAAAATGTTACCGCTAGTGTATTTAACGGAGTTTTAATGAAAAAAGTAAAAAGATTTGAGTCAGCTGTTCCCAAAACTCCAGAAAGAAAGTGCGTCACTGTAACTAATGGGTCCGATTGTTTTATCTTTTTGTACGAGGAAGTTTAAACGCCAACTGCGGCTGACCAAATAAGAAACTGACACGCTAATTGCCCTGACTCATAAGCTTCGTTATGGTCGATTTGATCAAAGGTAGCTTTTATGTATACAGTCCCAATTTTAAAGTCTATAAAAGCAACAAGTTGGGTCTATTCATAAACGATACGGTATTTTAGAATAGAACTTAAGATATTAATAATAATATAAACTTTGATCTCGTAATAATGTTGATGTTATATTTTTACTACTTCTGTCATACTGAAATTAGGCATACCCTAATGAATATTAGTCGGATTTCAACCTAAAAACGACTTCTAAGTTCAGTACTCAGTTCAAACAGTCATCAACAATTCATGTGAATCTTCGTGTATTCTAGTATAATGATCAAGCGCGATTATGCCTTGCAAATGTTATCGTGACTGCCTATTAACTGTAAATTACCTAGCGTAGTAAAGAACCGTAAAGCAATGAATAATTTATGATACCTTAAAAAGTGTTAGAGCGGAGCAAATAAGATAAGTATATTTTCAACTATATAAAGAAGTCTTGAAACTTGAGGAGAATTTGAAAGCTTTGGGTTTATGAAGGAAACCAATGGTCGTTTTAATGTTGTACTTACTCTTGTCTAAGAAAAGTATAGGAAAAACTTTTTTATATTATCTTGACAACTTATTTATGTACATATAGAGGTCAAAGAAAGAATTATCTGATATATAAATAGTAATCTAAACGCAATATTGGTAGGAAAAATTGTTCGGGTGTTACAGTGGATATCAGGTCAAGATAGGATCGAGGTAATATAGCAAGCCAATCAAAGAGATAGTTCAAAGGCGTCGTCGAGATTGTGGGTAAGATTAAGATGGGAGAAAAAGATGTGAGCTTCGATTGTGTACGATATTCTTCGTGGGAATCGTTTAGGTCGAAACAAAATCAGGCCATGATGTACCGCAAGATGGGTATACTTCCGCCCGCTCTTTGATTTGAACATTGCCTTTTTGTTTAAAGTTTTGTTTGTTACGTCATGTAGTGGGAAGAAACTTTTCATATAATTAAGAACACATTTCTGGGTTTCTTAGAAGTATGCTTTTATCGGGAACTAAAATTATACTAGAAAAACATGAACTTTGCTCTAAAAGTGAAAGATACTTTGATACAAAAATACCATGGACTCTTACGGCAAGATAAATATTTCTAGAAACTTCCAAGACGTCTTTGTACTGGCCAGTACAGTGCCCTCACAAGATAAATCGCGGCTTTAAATCAAGACGAGTGCTTCTAGTTTGAAAAAATCATTGATAACATCGGCCTGCGGCTCGCTGAGTGCTTATCTAACAGGTGTGGATCTGTAAACAAGTGCAACATTCTCTGGAAATAATTCTTTTGCTAGAAATTTTGTTTCATCATGTACGTCATCGGCATACTTGTTCAGTGTTATGTCGATTGCGTTAATCGAGATTAGGTTGGCTTTCCATTTAAAGACATTGTTGTTATTATCAGAAGTCAGATTGAAGTTCATTTCTCCGTTAGCTCAAGTTTTCTTAACACGCATATATTTAAAAGAGGATATTTTCGCATCATCGATCTCAAAATAAACGTGTACAGTGTAAACAAAGAGAGTTCTCATATTCTTATTCACGTTACGATGAATGACTACATAACATTACGCTACTCGGTTTATTTATAACCACCTTGTAACTCTCCCACAGTGCAGTTATTTTGCGGCGCCCTTCAATGCGACTGTCTCCCTCTACAATTTACCTTTATGTATGTTTATCTCTTTCTTATTGAAATGCTTAAAAAGTTCTAATATTGTGGTACAAATCATGACTTCCCTAATGTTCTGTTTATTTCATACGTGACGTGCAGATTTGGTTGAAAGATTGGAGTAATTTATTCATATTAATGTAACTGTTTATCTGTGTCACTATGTGATGATTACTTTGCTGTTTAGAGAAATATTATATTGGTAAAAGGCAAAGTTTAGAAATTGTCTATACATTGGAAGTCTACTTTCAATAAAATATTTTCTGTTTTACCTAAAATAGATTCTGCTATTTGAATAAGGTTTAAGTCTAAATAAGGTTATTAATGGTTTAAACTTAGTTATATAACATACCGAATATTCCGATAAATCAAATGTTTAGCGAGTTTAACATTAGTTTGAACAGAGCAGAGACGTCAACTGATCTCCAGGAATTCCTGCGAACCACCGCGGTTTTGAACTTCTTGATCTTGACACGTGTTTATTTTGCGGTTGCGTGTTCGTATGCTTAGTAACATAATATCTTATGTAACATGTAACACCCATTATGTTTCGTTTATATTACTTCAGTACTTTTAAGCTTACGCTCACTTTATCCGTGTGTTTATGCTTACATATTTTTCTTTATCCCTCATTATGCTGTCCATGTTTGTTAGTCAGTAAGTTATTTCTCAGTTTATTTTATTAATATGTTTCCACATTTTGTTAATTCAAAATTATTTAATAATTTAAATTTTTGTAATGAGTACATAATATATTAGACTTTTGAGCGTTAGTTTTTTGTTATGCTACATTTTTTTACTTGCATGTGAGTTATAAGTTTATCACACTTTTATAACCATTTTAACACATGCAAAGGCTTAGAGAGAATTAGCTCGCATCTATGTTAATGGCCATAAATCAGCTAAGATTATCCTTGAACTAAGTAAAATGTTTATATTAATAACAAACCAAACCATACCATTCTAGATAGAATGTTTGAAAGCAGATACCACTGTACAGTAGTCAGTACCAGTAGCTAAAGTAATACAAGTAGGCGCGCGCGCAGCATATACTTTCAGTCCACTCCGAGGCTTGTTGGAGGCGACTTCGACCTTGAACGCATTGAGAATCGGTAAACCTACGCTTAGCAATAAATTGGACGCGTATCTGGGTCGCAAAACAATCGTGGCACTGGACTTTGGATTCAGTTCACAAACAAACGTCAAATGTTCTTTTATACAAACACTTTTTTGGAAAATGTTTAGCGAATTTTAATTGGCGCGATATACCCACTATACGGTCATATGTAGATAGTAGAGTTCTAAAGGTGTAAGTACAAATAATTTTGAATATGGTTATAGACAGGCTTTCCGAGACGAGATGGATCTTATTTTACGTAACGCTTCACACTCAAAGCAAAATTTTTCATTTATATTATCAAAATATACCTAAGTGAGGAAAAGATAAACGTGTTCAATTACCTTTATAATAAATTTGCGCACACGTGAGATTTGGCATACCTAATTAAAATTTGTACGAAGAAGAATTGCAGAAAGCTTAAAATCTTATAACTATGCAAATGTAGCTTACATTTTTTAATTTTATACTTTTTATAATGAATTTGTATCTGTTGTTTTTCGACCCATTGGCGATCACGTTAACTACGTCTTCTCAATCTCAATTACGTATTGGGATATCGCAATCCAATCCGTATCTACGAGTATATCTATTTTATGCTGCAAATGATTCATTGATTTTTAAGTTGATTAAATTGATGATTCATACTATGCTATCGTACTTTTGAAAATTTTGATTGATTGTTGCTGGTTGAAGTATATATTATAGACAGGTATTATTGTGAGTGGTATTTTATATTTGTATTGCAAGTTTCAAATAAAGCAAATCTGCAAAGCAACAAATTGTCTTCTAAGAGCTGGCAACACCAACAGACAAATGTAGCATACATACAGATGTATATACATAAACGTTGAATGCAAAAACAATTATTAATATACCTTTTAATATCCGTAAACGTTAAATAATTTGCGACTTTTTACTGGAATTTCGTTGAAACTATTACTGTATTACTTTTGCAAAGAATAGTTTACAATAAAAAAATAATCAATTGGCAACATTGTGGCCTAGTAAACGTTTTCCTTGAAAACAATGAAAAGAAGTGCGTGCTTTTATTATTAATAACGGTCGCAATAAACTTTTTCTATGAAAGGGAACAATAAACATTTATTTTTAGTCTGTATATTTGTTGAAAGTATAATATCTCGGATACGATCAGGCAATTCTTGAAACAATGCTATCTGGAAGTTCAATCTCTTATTGCAGGTTTTCGAGAAAAACCCTGTGACTCCTCGGCCAAGCATCTATTTTGTATTTGTTCTGGTGTGGAATTTATAAACCAAAATAATAATAGTCCGCATTGTAAGCGCCGACTATGAATATTTTAAACGCAAAATCTTTCTGGACCAATGAGCTTTGGTTATCAATGAGCCGGCGGCTTAATATCGAAGAGCAGGGTTGCCACATGCACTTAGTTCAGTTTGTTAGATTAACGAAATGTTATTTTCTTCATCATATATTATTATTAACCTGTCAACTAATATCTGGCTCAGTCTTAATGTCCTAAAACTTAATTAAACTTACAGAAATAAACTAAAAATCTAATACAAGCGTATTCGTACTTAGCCAGACTAAAATGAAAATATTGTTCATTATACTACCTGCTGTTCTGAGTATATAATGGTCAGAAATATTTTGAATTTTAATGTAATAGTTGCCAACCCTAACTTCAATATTGGACAGGATGTAGTCGACGCCGTACGAGAGTTGAATATTGTTGGTAATATGGTTATATCGCCCAGTCTGTGCAAGTCGTAGAGTAACCGTGGCTTCCACAGTCTACAACATTAAAATTTTACCAGCCTAAGATACTCGTATGTATGTTTTACTTATCTACGCTGTTTTTGTTCTACGCTCAATTGTTTAAAATTAGAATTTTTACGTGGGAGATTAGTTCTTTCAATTTATTGTGCCTTCAACCCTTTTTATGTCCCATAGCTTGCCTAAAGGTTGCCCTTTAGGTAACAGACCTAAACGATCATGTTATTATAAGGCTGTCAAGGATTTACGAGTTCAAATACTAATAAAAGTAATGTAACTTTCTTTTAACAAAGCAATTACTTTGCTAAGAATTCTTTGAAAAAATAGATAGATATTAGATATTTATTTAATAAGTATATTTTTTTCCATAATGAACTGTTAATTATGGAAAAATAGAAAATATTTAAAGGATTAATAATTCTGGCATTTTCTTATTATCAACCATCCATGCGACTACGTCGTAGTTATTAAGTAACCTTGTTTTTTACGCATTCTTGTAACAACAAAGGATCATTTGAGAGACCATTACCTTAACCACGCGACGACAGCGCTCCGGCTCGCCGACTTTCAAATGGAATATTGAGATGCAAATGCAACGCCCGCGCCGGC
>DWQK01000451.1:0-20922 GCA_018231225.1 Noctuana stator
ATCAAGACATCCATCGAACCTTGAAGCTAATAAGTTAACACAACATTTACTGGGTCTTAGGCGGTACGAAGTTCGCCGGGTCAACTAGTAAGTTATATAATGTAAACCAAAAATTAAGTACTCAATATTTAAATCAGAAACTTAGATTATCAGAATTGTATGTTTTGCCATAGCTGTTAACATTCATTTGTGTTATTTTTGGCTTAGCTACAAAAATTACGTTTTAATACTCTGCAACTATTGCAAGTATTTTCTGAAGATCCCTCTCAGATCTAGTACTGTCTTGTGGAAGGTTTAATTAATTGATTACTCGTAAAATTCCATAATCGGTTTAGATCCCATAAAACTGGCCATCTTAGCACTCCTTATAAAGCATTTAGGCAACTAACTCTGTGGTCGATTGCATAATCTTAGTTAGTCATTTCTACACCATCCAATCATACTTCACTTCGATTTATGTCAACATGTGGTTCATTAGTTCCAACCACTTGCGAGATGTGTATTACGCCTGTGATTACAAATATCCTTATATTAACGAGCATTCATAGCAGCTATTTTACTTCAATTACGTTAAGAGTCTTGGCCTGAATAAAGAGCTTTCCAAAAATGGATAATCTGCTATTAAAAGTTAATTTTATTCCCCAACGGAATGTAGTTAACTCCGTAAATACTCAGGTATTTATAATTTGCTACTGCGAGTACCAAATACATACTTGCATTGATTGTTTGAATATATTTACATTAATCTTCAATGTTTTTTATTAAATACAATAAACGCCATTTCTTCCGAAATTCCAAACAAATACGACAGCTTTGCTGCTGTTGATAATTATAATCTATTTCGCAATTACAATCCATATTTGGTTCACAATTCTAGACTTTACGTCTAGATTCCAAGTTTGATGCTTCAGAATTTGTAAAACAACATAATATATACATTACTAAATAGTGTTATATTGAATAGACATTTATTGGTACAACACACATCTATGGGACGTTCGTGCAATATCCTCTCCTAAGTTATCACATAAGCCTCTAAAGCATGCAAGGGGCCTGTTCCACAAAGCCGTTCTTCCTCGTCGCGATATACATTGGAGTGCTGGTCCATGCGTACTAGAGTGACTGGGGACACCAAGCGAGATCACTTACGGAGATCGTTGTCACTCTTCCTCGAGATTTGGTGGGCTGTGGCTCTCGGACTCCGTTTCGCTCTCGGTAACTCTGTCAAGGATATCGGCGGGCAGACTATTCTTTCTTGCCCTGGGCTCGGGAGGGTCCCACTCGGGAAGGCTATTTTTTCTGTAAAGTTGCAAGTTTCGATGCGCGTGCTGGTGGGAGCAGTGTTGCCGGGGTGGCGGGTCTTCTTTCCGCGTCTGACTCAGCCCGGCCACCGTTTGTGACACGAATGACATTCCGTTTCTCGTCTACTCTAACTTTTACTTTACCAACGAGGTCGTTACTGGAAAATTTTAACAATAATGTCACCGTGTGATCCAATTCATCGACATATAAAGCGGTATCTATTAATATTAATTAACGGATATTTACACCACCGGATGGTTAAGTTCTAAATGTTAATTGCAAGTAATCGGCGGATGTGCAAGAATTTGCTATCTTCCGTTCCCATGTCTGTTCTGACATTAAAATAAAAATCTTTATCGAATTCATGTCTAAACTATGCTTTAGTAACCTTCTTTTATTTATGGGCTCCTATTCGTATATCATGAAAATATTGTCAAGTGTTAGTCGGAAAATACCACCTTAAACATACAGTGTAGCTGTGAACCTCTTTAAAACTTTCAAGTACTAATGAGCCATTAAAAATGAAAGTGAAATATCCGTTAGGGCAGAAATAGCAAACATTTTCACTATCACGCGATCATAGAATGTTAGTGAAGTATGACCATTAACAGAACTATTAAAAAAAGTATAACCTAGCGATACTTCTATTAACACTGATGATAGAAGATGGAGAAAAAAAGTAAAAAGTAAAGACTTTAATATAAAATGCAGAGACAATCAAAAGAATATTCAATGTCTAAGAATATTCAAATTCAAATATTCGTTCGATCTTTAAAATTTAAATAGAAACGGAGAATAATTCTGTTTAAAAGGGCAAAGCCAGTATCAACGGTTGGGGCACGGTAACAAATAGCTGGACAGCACGCGAGGAGGTCGTTCGTGATGAATTGGCAATTTGTACAAATTGTTCTGATGTAGTACTGACTTGAGGGTTAGCTTTACAATCGTCAGATTAAGCGCGATTGCCTGGAAATTATTCTCGGAAGTTAAAAGAGTCGCCAATTTCTATATCAGTTGCATGAAAGTCATTAATCTTTTCATAGTTTGTACAATACAGTAATTTTTTTAATGCCATTAAACTAATGCCTTCCCCGGTTGTGAGGAGGACTCATGCCCAGCAGTGGGATATAAAATATTTGAAGGCATGAAAGATGTTTTAGGTTAGGTTTGGCTTTGTTTTGGTACTTAGCCGAACTTATAGTACAGTTAATATTTATTTGTATCTACATAATGATCACATTGACGAACAAATAATAGAAAAAAACAGCTAATGTAACTTTAGCCGTAAAAGTATATTTACAGCTTAGAACTCGACACTTGCATACAAAAACAGGTCAGTGATCTCGAGGAAAATTCTAAAAGCAGAATGTTTTGGCTTCAGGCCAGAAAACTCGTCCCTCAGTCATAAAAATGTCCTGATACCTCCTGTACACGAGGCAGATAAAATACACAAACAAATATCTACGCCTACTCATGTTACTGGAACAACATCTTTGGTCGGATAAACAATATAATATACTCGTAAGACAAATGCTTCTAAGAAATAAGAATGTAGTGTACATACATGTACACATATGTATGTGTTTTGAGACTTAATGAGCAAATTGTGATGTACATTAAATTTCAGTGTTTATCCAATAACAATGTAATAAATTGGGAGATGTTAAGATAAACAAAAGCATTTTCAAAAGCAACAATTAAATTATGAACTGGAGAAGATGAAATCTAAATTGTAGAAGTAAAATCAACAATGTCTCCAAAAACATGATATATCATATCAATCTTAGCAGGTACGTGAAAAATGTCGAAAGAAAAATTTTTAATTCACGCGTAGTCGGGCGTGAAAGAGGGGAGTTTGAAAAGACCCAGTTTTGTGTAGGTGTGTCAAGGAGTCACTGCTAAGTCTACTGAAACTGACATTCCGGTAATTGCGATGCCGAGGCACATATGAGTGAAGTTTATAACATTTTCATTTAAAGGATCAAAGTAGCAAATGATGAACATGATGAGTATTTTGGAAATAATAAGATTATGGGAATGAATAAAATGGGACAGCCTATGATAACACTAATGACTTTCACAAGAGACGTTGAGTAAATGTTGGCAGAAGACAACACAAGTTTATCTGGAAAAAGATGTAAGTACGTGTTGCTCGAAATATAAAACTATAATATAATCTAGTAAGTATCTATTAAAAAGCAGCACCTACTGGTTTAGTGATAAAGTAGCAAAAAGTTCGACACAGTAGTTAAAGCACATTAAAGGACGACTTTCAATTTAATTGCAAAGAAATGATGGATTCCAATGCTACGAAAGAATGAGCAAAAACTCCCCTTTAAAAGAGCTAATGTTCACTCAACGGTAACTACGAGATATCTATAGTAAAGAAGGTGAGACAGAAATGGCTTATTTCCTCCCCGTGTCAGAACAGGTCAGTGTGCACTCGCTTTCAAAGTCAAAGCTACTCTCTTGAAAATAGAGGAAGCTAAAGCAAATACGATCTATTTATTTAAAGCACTCTCTACAGAAAATGTGAAAACCTTACCAAGTTTTCTTTACCGAATACATAGACTACTTCGATTTCTTTTATCTATACTAATATATAAAGCTGAACAGTTTGTTTGTTTGTTTGTTTGTTTGAACGCGCTAATCTCTGGAACTACAAGTCGGATTTGAAAAATTCTTTTTGTGTATGCTAGCTATATTCATGAGGTAGGTTATAGGCTATAAAGTACACGTAACGTATACGTGTGTTACGTAACAATTTAACTTAACGCGGGTGAAACCGTAGGGCACATCTAGTCCTTTATAAGTAGTAAACTTGCACGGAAGCCACCTCATGTTAAGTATTGCAACCCATAGACAACCACTTCCAACCTCAAATAGGTGAGAAGTCCCGAGATAATACGTGGAGGCGTTGCTATTCACGAGGACTGAGCTGGTCGCGTCAAGTAGTGTCCAGCAACCCTCCCCAACCGAAACACAAGTACTTGCTACAAAACTTGCTTCACGGTGGGTTTTGAGGGCAGCGGTGGTACCTTCCTGGCTGAACTCTGTAAACTCTACCACCTATAAAACGTGTTTAGTTTACAGCGTTACAGAGTTACATGACTACAGAATCGACCCTCCCCAACCAAAACACTTTATTTTCACTTTATCTGTTGCAATAGTTCAAAATCTTTGCGTAGATTAAATGCGGTAGACTTATTTCTACCTCGTAATAATAAGTTCTAAGAAGTGTTACGTTGGGAGCAAGCCTAGGTGCGTCGACCGCACCTTACTTTATGTTGGCAACTTAGTAGTAGGTCTAGGTATGTAGGTACTATGTTATAACGAGGTTGGAAAATTGGAAATGCCGCTAAGGTATGCGGTGAAGCATACTTTAGCGGCTAAAGTTGAACCAGGCTCGACAGTCTAGTTATCGCTTTACGTTGTAATTTCAAACATGGATAATAGTTTTATTAGGAATGGAGGTTTTAATTATTTTTTTTAATGTTAGTGTAGACAACATTATGTTTGAGACATTAAATAAAAATTTGGAAATATAATTGTTATACATTGGCTTGACTAAGGAACTTATAAAATTTTTGTAGGCATTCCTAAAAACCATAAAATTTTAATTCTTAAGTCCCAAGTGTTACAAGGTTACGTTTGGCCTTACAAAGTCAACGATTTCATAGAGTTGAGAGAGCAGAGAGTGTGTTTGGATACTTAAGTCACGTACATGATGTCAATGTGTCAAGTAAAGTGCTATACAATATAAGGGTAAGGGTAGTAGCAAAGTAACCTACAGTAATTTGTACAGGAATGTTGGCGTGTAAAGGCATTCAGTAAATGTCTTAATGGTACCTACATAACATATCTCGGTAAGGTGGGAGAACTTTTATTAGATTCGCTCCAGATTTGTGATAAAACTTGACGTGTTATAATTAGTAAAATTTATAACTCGCGTTACGAAAACAAAAGATAAGAGTGAATAGGTTTCTTCTAGGCAAGCGTGCCACACCTTACTCCATCTCGCTTACCATCATGCGTTATTGACGTTAAACGCAAGACTATTTATAGTTAAAAAAAAAACTTCAAAATTATCACGCACATACTTAATGCAAATTTTAAAACTTAGGTATATGGTATTCTCGTGGATGCCAAAGTCAGAACTGGACCAAATTGAAATGGCACCCGCTTTCAAATAAAAAGCGAATGATCAAAATCCGTTCACGGAGTCGAAAGTCATGAAGCAACAAACATTAAAAAAATACAGTCGATTTAAGACCCCTTCCTTTTTTGAAATCGGTCGAAAATACGAACGCCCTTTTCGGTAAAACATGAACCTAAAGCTTCCATTCGGTTACTAGATCAACATTTGTCATTTAATCGGCCCACTAGGTCAATACCAAAGGTGTGCAAACGCAAAAAGTTTGCACAAGGCTCGTTACGGCCCGTGGAATAACATTCGATTCCACAACGCAAATACCGAGTTGGATGTTTAGTTAACACTATAGCGGCAAGGACATCATAACAATTTTCTTATATTATGTTCACTACTTCACGTGCCTATGTGAAGGAGGTATTATAATAACACGGAAACTAATATTGATAAAACTTTTATACACTTGATTTTAAAGGAGTGTCGAGAGTTTCGCCGGTTTTTTCCTCCTGGCCTACCTTAGCCAAAAGGGCGCCTAAAGCCAATGTATCGAATTATTTGACGTTCATCCAGTGTACCTTATGATGAATACAAATTTTTGAATTTGAATTTGATAAGTAATTAATTATTCAATTGGTTGAATCCAATCACTATGCAGTTTATGTCGGTACAACCCGGCGGGGCAATAATTTAAATGATAAATTTAGATGTTACTTTCTGGTCAAGGTGTTTGTATAATTGTCTTTATATGTGTCCATGGCATCCACGACATAGGGACTAGTGTGAGAGTGTAAGTGTGAAGCGGTATTTATTTATTAATTTTTTACTTATTTTGTAAACTGACTGTAGTCTAAGTGAGTTCACTGCATCGAATTAAAAGTCAAACTATAGAAAGAGTAATGTAAGGGTAATGGAAAATGCCATAGAACTTTCGAGTGAAACCTACCTCGTTACGGTAATGGACGAAATGCAACGCCAGGTCATTCAATTCACATTGACTGCCCACTAGACCGTATTCGTTCTTTACCTGATTACATTGGGAAATGTGAAACCGGCTACTATGAATTACCTAAACTTTTACCCTAAAATATTAATAAAAAATATATAAAATACCGCTTCACACTCACAGGCCGTTCTTAGGATTCCTTGTGTCATGGTTACCAAGGACACACGCAAAGACAATTAAACAATGTGAACAAGACAGTGAACAGAAATTTAATTTCTGCCCCGTCAGGAATCGAACCGAGGACCCTACGAATGGTAGGCATGGTAATTACATTATACGGGTCGTCCTTACTTCATCTGGTTTTAACTTTGAGCAAGATCAATATTTGAATACGCTTAATTTAATAAAAGGAAAATGAGCCGCATAATTTGATAACCCACACTTGGCTGGTATGGTGGACTATGGCCTAAACTTTAGGCCCTAAACCATTCTCATATTTGAGAGAAAACCCACCCGTGCCTAGATTATATCTAGCATTGATGAAGATGAAGAAGAGCAGTGATGAGTTGATGATGAAAGTGTATTTAGTGTTAAGACTTAATAAATGTAGTTTTTATGCCTTGGGGCGGAATTATTAACGACTACTGAGATCTAAACAGGCAGACTAATGAAGATACCCAAACAAAAGCACAAAAGTGCCTTTTATTAAAAAAGAAAAAACAGTAAACCGAAGAAAAAACTGGGCCAGAACAAAACAATGGAAAGAACTGAAATGAAAATTAATAATGTATTCGATCCACACGAATAAAGAAAAACAAAATTGAAGTTAGCAACGAAGTTGTCGATGTTGCCAACGTAACGGTTACGTGTTTAAATAAACGATACTACGAGTACAATGTAGAATATTAATAGGCATGGGTCAAGCTTGTATCAATAATAATCGATAAAGACACGTGACAGCTTTGGGTAGGTGGGTTCGTAATGGCCTTCAAGTCGCCTGAAAAATTTAGTAGCTTCGGGGCGTTCAATGGCATTCATGGCTTATGTACGCGGTCAAATTAACACATGGCTATAAATAAAAAAGTGTCCTTTACTGTAAAGCTTTAGAAGATGGAAATTAAAACTGTTTAGAAGGACTCAAAAATCGAGGTTTCGTTCTTAATCGGTTGTAGTGTAAGCTTAATATAGAAGTAGATTTTTCTTTCAGCTTCCCTCCTTTTGTATGCTTAGTTTACAAATATAGGACATTTAGTACACTTTAATCTATAGGATCAGTAGTCCATACTTCCATAGGTCCCGTCGTAAAATTAATCCCTGATATTACAGCTATAAAGATCATTTATAACCCGCCATCACTCATTCTCCGAAGCCATAATTGATTTATTATAGCTATGCAATAATACGGTAGTTAGGAAGTTTTATTTGACGTTATTACGAAGATTAGCGGTTACTTATTGGACGAAATGCAAGCAAAATTCATAATACTCGTAATCTGCATTTTACGCACAAAGAAGCAAAGACTTCTATTACCTACAAAAAGTTAAAATGGATACTTCCTCCCATTATTTCTAACTGGTACTGGCTTTCATTACTATTTTACTGCTGGTCATGGGTTTCCGTCTACGTTAGGAGAAGGGTTTTGGCCAAAACCCATAACTTGCGATTTCTCACCAAGCGCAAACCTTCACATGACAATCTTGATGATAATTATTATGAATAATCTTCAATTTATTTCAAAACGAGTACTACCGAAACACGTCATCATATTAAAATGCGCAGTTATTAACTTATATAACTATAGAGGCGATATAAACTAACAGAGAAATGTTACGTTTAATTACTCAATAATATATTATAGAACGTGACCTACATACTCGTAACTTTAAGTTCAGAAACGAAATAATTCATAACGATAGGTTCTCGAGAAGCGAGTCATTTCTATAGACAATCGACGGTGCTTCGATATATTGGACGTATGCCAGTTGCCAGTAATGATGCTCCACTTCTTGGTTGCAGTGGAACACTCCAAAGCATTGGTTGGGAAAAATGATTTATTGATGAACAATAGACCTTCATTGAGTGTGTGGATGGATATTGGTTAATCCACACATAATTGGTTAGTAATATACTTGTATGCGTTCTTAACGATCTTAATCTATTTTCCGTCAATTAGAAATCTCGTGTTGGTTACATCTCGATTAACACGATTTCTGGTATTACTAACTGTTAATTACTATGAAACAATTTGTAGATAACAAATAAAAATGAATGATCTGAATTGCACTCATAAATAAAATAATCATTTTATGAAGAAATCGGTGACTTAATTCAATTAAGCATCTTAGTAATAAATTGTTGAAAATGAAAGAAACTTTAATAATGTAACTGTACCGAAAATAACCAGTATTCAGTATGTACAATAGTCATTGTAAACTTAGTATAGGGTATTGATATATACATAGTCATGTATGCGTAATACAAATAGTTACGCCAAAATAGGTAGAATATTATATTGTTATAATTGTGGTTATTGTTTTAGCTAAGTTACTTTCAGTTAATAACCTTGTCCTTTATAGTTTTATCCACAATAATCCACTTGACTTCATGTAACCTTATGAATATTATGACGCTTTGTGCCTCGATTTTTATGTTTCGATATACGATACGACGTTTTTGTAGATTTGCGTTTCACTACTTCCTTCCTTATTTCTTTATTTTACTGAGTAGGTATTTCACTTTCAATGGACTTTGCAATAAGTATACTCATTCCCTTTTCAGATGTAGGTAAGTTGTTATCATTATCGTAAATTTTAAGGTGACCATAAGTCGGTATAAGTTTAGTATATCCCTGAGTAGTTCAATCCTTAAAGGCAGTTCTTAAATTGACATGGTGATGTAAAGTGGACCTCATCTATATACGTTAACAATATTTATGTGCATCGTTAAACGTAATGTATACAACATGGGCTTTATTATATAAGGTAATTTATAATGATGGAGTTGACAAGCGTACCTTGAAACTTATAATAAATTAATCCAGTGGGAATAATTCTTATAATTAACAAACTAGGTCCTTATACAACTAGGTCCAAAATCAACAAAAAGGTGCTTGAGACACAGTGAATGCTACAGAACGAAAAGTGTAACTGAAAAATTAAACTACCATCTGAAAGTGACAAAAGGTTTCCATTCAGACACAAACTCTTACCGATTCGCTCCTACATACACTCGAGAGGTCCGATCAAGGAGGTGGCACACACAGTATTCACAAGCACAACATGAGGGCACGACACTTGTATGTGATGGTGATTTTCAATGCGTAATTTTTGTAAGGACACGCCGGTCGTGGGCACGCTGGCGGCAAGTGCGGGACGAGACTGGCCGGGCTGCGCCGCAATCGATCGTTGTGCGCATATTCCTTCGCGCCCCGCGTCATTCCACCCCCAATATCTTATGTATGAGAGCGGAATATGCCAGGAAAGTGAAAAATTTTCACGGCAGCCAGGCTCAAAGATATGTGGCCACCGTTCGCCGTAAGCCGATTCGGACGAGCATAACGGTAATCTTCTTTCCCGCGTCCGTGGACATTGATCGCATATTCAGTGGCAAGATTAAGCCTTGTGGGCGTGGAGCATGAAGGCTTTAAAACATGGGCGTGTGTGGAGTTCGGAAAACTTGGCCTTTTTATGTCAGCTTGCAAGGGCTGAGTTAATAAAAGTATTATGGCTGATAAATTTATAGGACATCAAAATTAAAGGAAAGCTACAGCTGTAAACAATTAGTAGGTTTTGATGAGAACCTGAAAATCCAATAATTAAATATGTCATTGTATGATTCTAGATACATACATACTAAACCAAGAACTCAACTAGGTGCGATTATTGCCTACGATTACCACGGTAAATGAAGTAATATCAATCAACCGAACCAATTACTTAGAGACTTAAACTAATTTCTTGACGTCTCAATCATGAATGTGTAAAGCTAGATACAAATCGTAAGATATAAGTTTCACTCGAGACCGATAACGACCGAGAACGTCCGTAATATTGTGTTGACAAGTGGACTGATAACTTTAATCTAATTCTACTAAATATGTTTTTCAGAATTTCAATTCAAGAATTTACCATTAAGACGTGTTTTAATGTTCGGGACTGAGAAATGACTTAATTTGTTAGGTCTCTTAATTACTATTACCATCGGGGATATTCGAGCTTCGATTAAAGTGACTAACGAACTTCTAATAGACATGCTTTTTTAAAGATAATTATAGACTGTTCATTCGTCTGATAAAGACCAGATGTCTATGAGTGGCTCTCTAAAATTTTTATTCGGATATACTCACTCGGATATGAAATATCCGACACACGTACGACGTACGACTGATGTCACTTGTCTGATGTCACCCGTACGACGTACGACTGATGTCACAACACATAATTTGTTTCTAGTTTTAGGTACAGGGTGAAATGGGAATTGCATGTCTTCCTTATTGCTCTTAACGCTAGCACAAGTTTTGATTAGTTCAAGTCCTGAGATTCTTTAAACTTTTAACTAGTTTCCTTTTCTGGTTGATTTTCAATTCTTTTTGATGTTACATTTACTTAACTTGAAATAAAGTCCACTTTTGGAAAACTATATATTAAAGTATAAAACGATATAAGATATTAATAAGATTTAAGAAAAAACATAAGCTCTAAAATAGAATTTAGGTATAGTAATTAAAACTTTGAACAAAATATTCATCATAACATAAATTTCTAGCGATTTATATTTGATAACCACACTAGCTTTAGTGATGTCCTGATTTCAGCGAATAATTTATTTGTAAAGTAGAAGCTACTTACAAAGTTAAAACAGGATAAAGCTAACCAACATAAAAATTTTATTTTAACGGTTTTATGTATAAGGCCGCTAGTATTAAAATTTCAATTCAATTTGAAATGGGAGGCTGATTTAAAATTTAAAGGAGATAGGACCGTGAATGTGATGTATTCAAATCAGTATACAATTTGCTTTGTCAGAGAATTCATGCGAAATGTTTGTTCACGATGATCTAACGTACATCGCAGACTGTACCTTGTCTTGTCCAAAATTGTCATCAATTTTAAATCAAAAAAATGTTGCATGTGGAAGTGCATTCAATATTTTTTGCGACAACAACCTTTTTTGTATCTGGAATCTTTTCTGTAACGTCAAGATTTTGAGTGCTCAGCCTTGTTATTAATAGTATCTCAACTCTACATAATTTTACTTACACTAAATCAACTTTTAAGAAACGGCCCCATCGGTCAAAAACATGGCAAACTTAGATATTAAAAGAGGCATTTTGGTGCCTTTGAACATACATTGAATTTATACATCAATGTTCGATATGTTTCATATTCTTACCTGTATTTCTTATCTCTGTGCCACACGGAGATGTGCAACATCTGGTGGTCATACACCGCGGTCGGTAGAGGCAGCTTAAGATGTCTCTGGAACTCCGGTTCCCTCTTGCCATAAAGCACAGAAGTTCTTTGGAAGATAGACCTCTGCGATGGAAGGGACTGGCTTTCTGTAACTCTATTTATTACCACCTGCAAATATGGTCCGCTTCAATAAGCATATTAAACGAGTATAAAGCTAATGATAAACACACCTTGGTCATTATGAAGGTTATTACTACAATGTTGATACGAGTAATTCTGTTTTCTATAACCTTTGAAATTAGTGAAATTGCTCTAATTGGTTTCATTAAAAATACCTCTTCCATGAAAATTATTATGGTGATATGGTTAATGGGGACAACGGGAATACGCCAATTTCTATAGATACTGTTTTTCGACATGTTTCTCTTACAACCAGTATTTCTATTTAGGAAAGCAATGATTTGCTTTTGTAAAAGGCATTTCCACGATTACTTTGAATACTGACGTCAGTTTTAGTTGTCTCTGTTACAAGCAGAAGACGATTTCTATTGAACTGTCACAACAATATTTGCTTTCATACAAATTACATTTACTAAGAGTATAACAAACAATGTGACCGCTGCCGACATTGATTGATTTCCCTCGTGGACATCCAAATACGGGTGGCTGTAGCCTATTCACAAAAACCCGTAACGGAAAAGAGAATAGTCGATCAGCAATTAATTGAAATGTTCAATTTTTAGGAAAAGCAATTGACACGTACCAAATCTGCAAATTGATTTCATTACTCTAGTAAAATCTTCCATTTACTAATTCCATTCCACAAGAGATTGTAAAATTAATTGTTTCACGCTCACTTAAACACTTCTTCCGAGAATTTAATAACAGCTTTTTTCGATTCGATTAAAATCTGAGCAAGTTAATAAAAAGTCTAGTAACTACCAGCTTTAAGATCAAATCATTAATTACCTTAGCGTAAGCGTTGATATTCTCCGTCTTTCCAGTAGATCGTTGCAGATCCTTGCAGCGAATAACTGCAAAGATTTAACAATATATCATTAATCAGAATTTCACCTATAATATTTATTAACGATATATAAATACTAAGCAGGAGTTCGATAGTCACCACTCACCGTGCACGTCAATCACATCATTCCTAGTTATTATTTCTAGATCAATCGTTCCTTTTAGCGATTGAAATCTGTCACTACTGCGTTCGAAACGACTGCTAGCAACACTTCCTCTTTTCTCTTCACTGCTATTTATACTGCATTCTTCTGGTGAATACGTCAAACATCGTCTTGAAGAACGATGTTCAATAACAGGTGTCATGCCGTCATTTGGTATTAACTCTTCATCTAATTTGCTTGTCTTGTGAGCTCGTTCCTCACTTAATACATTGCTAGATCTCTTAAGATTAGGCACTGGTGTAATAGGGCTGGGTATACCATTTTCCAATGTTAAACCGAACAATTCTCTCGATCTTTTGTTTTGTGAAAGCAGATCGCATGGCATTAAACTGCTATGTGAAACGTTAGATCTCAGTGATGTGTTAGGTATGGAGAAATTGTCATATTCTGCCTCAGGAAGAGCACTAATACAATTGTACTCATAACTCAAAGGCTCACATAGTGACACGTTTTGTAAATCCAATGCTGGACTAGGAATTCCCATTTGCAACGTACGTAACAACGAAGACTTTGATTCTATTTGATTTTGTTTCCAGAGGCTTTCGTTACTTACGGTTGATTTCTTTCTACGAATACATCTTTGCCTTCTTAATCTATTATTGCCACATTTTTTTGCTGCAGAATATAGATCTGGAGTAGACTCCGATGAGACGTATTCTAGATTAGTTCTAGATTTAAGTGAGGAATTCATAGAATGTGATCGGTTTATCGTTTTCTGAACTACTTCGTTATCAACTGTATCAAATTTAGTTATGAAGTTTTCTGGTGTTCTTACTTCTCTTTCATTATATCCATCGCCATCGTCCAGTATAAAACCTCCGATGGGTACATTCTTTAATAATCTATCATTAAATTTATGAACTGGAAGCATTTTTTTCGTTGGAGTTGATTTTGGAGATATTTTTGGTGAAACTGAATTTTCTCTAGATAGATTAACGTATTTAGCCTCTTTTATAAGGTTAGTTTTATTTTCTGCTTGCGGTTTTACAAAAAGATCTTTAACGGAATCCAATGGAGGCATAGGTTCTTCTTCATCTGATTCTTTGTTAGAACCTTTGTTTAAAATCCTTCTTTTAGATTTTACTATTTTAGTGCTTTTGATAATATCCTCAATCATTTTTTCAAGTGTAACATCTCCCATTTGTGTGGTTGAAACAGTTGACTGCGAAGAGTTTGTCACTGAATCTCTGCATAGTATAAATTTATTTTCCATTTCGGTACAACTTTCTTCATCTCTAGTTGCTATAATATATGGGTTTTCTATCTTGGGAAAATATTCTGTGACATTATTTACATCAATTTTACAAGCAGCTCTTTGGGATCTACTGTGTGTACTCATAGTACTAAATCTTAAAGCAGCTAACTTAACTGAAAGTGGTGTCATTGCTACGGGCGAGCAACCGTCTTTTAATAAAGTATGCGCATCTTTTTTGTCCATTGACGGAGATTTGAATGAACTTTCAAAGTCATTTGATTTCTTTCTTGTGCGTTTGAGTGGTCGAATATTGCCGAGCCCATTGTCGTCTTTATTAAAATAAAGAGGATTGTCAGTAAATATGTGATGTCCGAATATAGGTAAAGTAGATTTTTCCAATCGTCTTTTGTCTATAACGAGTGGTTTTTGTATACAATTTATTACTAAGTCTTTGTCATATTCTATTTCGACCAAACCTTCATTACCAGTTACTATTGTGCTTATTGGATTTTTACTCCTGACTTGTCTTGCTTTGATTAATGAATCTCTACTACTATTAGTTGATACACTTAGCCTATCGGAGAGATCGCTAAGGGACGGCTCAGATACGCTGTGAATTAACTTGGGCGGACTTAGAAGACTTCGATCGATGTTCTTTATTCGCCTTTCAGATTTGTAAGCACAGCTATTTCTCGAAAAAACTTGATTGTTGTTAACGCTTGACATTTCCAATTTACGTTTCTTCGCTTCCCTTACTCTTCTGCTATACGTTGGTGGTGTCGGAGGTAGATCTGGAGGGATTTCATCTTTGGTGTCTTGACGGTAAAAATTTCTTCTCTCGAAATTGGGAGTACCTGAAGTTGGAGTAATATTGCTCACATCCTTTAGTGCTATTAATTCAGATTTTTTAACAAAACCTTCTTTGAAATAATTCGGTGTGTTTCCTATGTAATTTATGTTTTCTTTGTCTACATTCTTTACAGTATTTTTTCGCGCTGCAGCTCCTAAGGATCTTCTTTGATATCTGCTTGGCTTTTTACTTTTCTTAACAGTTTGTGCATCTAACGATCTTCTAGCTTTTTCATTGTACTGTCTATTTGCGTAAATTTCTGCATTTTCATTTTCTAATCCACCCGCGGCATTAGCATCTTGATTCTTTTTTCCGTAAACCGCCCATTTCAGCATTTTGAAATCTGAAACAAAAAACCGACAAATATTGTATTGTGTATTGTGTTATAGTGAATCAAACAATACAGCAGACATTATATTGATAAATATAGTCATAAATAATATAATCGAATTGCGAACCTCCTTTATTAAAGCACGGTATAAATAAATTAGTTCGACACAAAAGTAATCCGTTGAGTTCGATACGGTACTTGATTTGTTCACTGTTACGCTAGAAATATAAGTTCAGTTAGATATTAATGGAAGTTTAAAGAAGTCAGTGGAATAACATTTATAACAGATTTGCTGAGCTTTTAACAGCTACAGTAGGACAGTAACCAAACAGTCCTAAATAAATCTGTACATGTTTATAACATTATCTTTGCTAAGTACTTGTTACTTGCGTATAAAATTAGTATCTCTTATAAAAAAGGTCTTAAAGAATTTAATGAAATATTCGACCAAAATAAAATATCTAACAAGTTTTTAAATCATTGGTAGACCATACCAGGTCACGTTAAAAATGTACACCGTATTAAACGCTATTGAAACAAAATTTAATTTCGCGGAATGTTCCGGAATATTCAGAAGCAAAACATTCATTTAGTATTGAAAGTAGGGCGTTCATAATGTTTTCATAAACAGCGCTGTACCACTCTGAAAGCTTATAAAATATTGCAAGTATTTACTTAAGTGTGAAATTTTAGTGCGGTGAAATTTGTATTTACTTAAATACTAATTTTAATGGTTATGTTTATGCTTTTTTAATCTATACATATACTTTGTCCTGAATGACTGCAACAGCCTAAACTGCTTAGAGACTTCAAAGTTGGAAGGTGTATTTTTTTTCGCCAGGAAAACTCGACAGAAAAGCTATGTGCGTTTGCGCGGTGCACATTGTAACCTATAACCTTTTCATATAGTATAATGATAGAGGATAACAAACGTCAAATGATAAAAATATGTTTAAGTAAACTCTACATAAGTAATATTGCTATATGAACAAGTCGTGCAGACAATTCGTCGCACCATTGTTCACAGTTAAAACGTGCCTACGCGAAGTTATGCGATCATGCATGGTATAGCATGCTAACGACAGCCAATATGCAATGATGGGCGCAAGAAGCTTCCCCATTTTATCTCAGGACCGTTACGTCTCTTTGTGATTGATGGTGGAATGGATGGTGACTGTATTGGAACGAGTTTTTAGACTCAAATATTTAGATAAGTACCTAAGTACAGTATTACACCGAGGAAATAATGCTATTGAAACAACTTATTTTCTTAGAAACAAAGGTATTTATTATTCCTTTTTTTTAAGAATACTAATAGAATGTCACACATTCGTAAAACAAATGCCAAAGCGTTCTTTTTTAAATATTTCGATCTGTTATTACCAGCAAGTAGAAAATGGCCAGTGCTAACTAGACTAAATATCTTCTTTTCTCTCCCCTCTTCACCTCGTCTCATCTCATCTCATCTCATCTCTTCTCATCCTCCTCTTTAATCCTCAACTGCTCTCTTCTACCTTCATCAGTCTAGCCATACCTATATTTTCTTCAGTTAAAACAGTAAAGAATTTGTTAAGGATTTCTTTGAGGATTTTATTGACCATTCTCATCTAGGGTTAATAATTTAATACATAATTTTCTAACTCATATTACTCTCAGGAATAAAATGAAATTCGTTACAAAATCAAATTTGATAAATACTAATCTCATCTCTTACCTACCCGCGTGTGTAGTGGTTACCACGCCAGTCCACCATCCGAAGGGTCTCGGGTTCGATCCCCGGCGGGGCAGAAATTCAAATGATGAATTTAGATATCTGTTCTCGGTCTGGGTGTTCGTGTATTTGTCTTTCTATGTGTTTTTGGCACCCACGACGCAAGGAATCCTGTAGGGCTGTGAGTGTGTTATTTATTATTTATTACTCGTAGTAAAAGTCAAAGCACCAATGTTCCGCTTTCGAATCAGCAGAGTACTCCCTGCAACAACTCGCTTCATTGGTGTGAATAGTAAAGTTATTTATTTTAACTTTTACTCGTAATTCGCGTCACTGTCATAGTCGTCACCGTTATTGACTGCGGTTGGTCGTCAGGCCATAGAGATGGAATCTGGGGTAGTGGGTTTGGTACACCGTGTAGTTATTTACTCAGTTTTATTACTTAGTGCGCTGGCATTTATAGTTTAGTTGTCGTGCTAGTTTTTTTATTATGACAAGAGGTTTCCCACTTTTTTTAATAAAGTGCCATAGTCATTTTCGGTCTGCAATGCAGTTTGCTGGCACGTTTGCAGGTGACGTGCGTATCTAAATACCATATTTATGTCCTATAACAATAGCTACAAACTTTAATTACTCACTACGAACATAATTATAATTATGATTCCTATCAAAAAACCCTTTTAGAGTACAAACACATTAACACAAAGTTAAAGATGTATGGTGTCGACAGACGTGTCGCACTTAGAAAAGGTTTAATAAAAATATATATTCTCAAGTAAAATCTCCGTTAGTATTTACTTAAATAGATGTAAAAAATAAAGCGGATAATTAGTCATTTACAGGTGTGAATTCAAAAGTAAAAAGGTGCCGAAAACGACAAATTAAAATGCGGTTAACTTAACCATAGCACGTGAGACGGATTTACAGTTTTACACTTCAACGGTCATTACCTCACGATCAGACGGGCCAAGATACTTATTCTCGTGTTGGGTGTAAATCCGGGCGAATCGGGCGACTTCAAATTCAAATTCAAATTTTAATGAGAGCCAAATACATACTTAAGGTGGTCTTTTAGCTATCTTAGGCTGGGAGAAATATGGAGCTGAAAAGATCTTACACTACTAAATTTGTAATAACGTATAGATCATAATATTTTTTTTAAGTTAAAATTAGCTTATAAATAGAAATATGATAATCTAAATCAAACAACAAAGGCACTATTCGATAAAATGAAGCTTAATTATTACGTTAATGTGGAACTAATTAGGTACGAATGAACGGTAGAAAATGATTTTAACAAGAACACCCTTTTGCATGTCAATTACTTGAAAATCACAGTACTAATTATTTACCAATACCCGAATTGCATTCTGATGCTAAATTGCTCTTAAATTCTTTCATAAATACGGACCTTTGTTAATGTTTAAAACTGGCCGATTTCATCTCGGTTACGCTGAGGCAATAATTCATATTTTTCGCTGTACCAAATTGACTGTGTAATTAGAATCTTGGCGCGCTTTTGTATCCGCCATAGTCTGACTGACACATGCTGGGTTCAGAAACCAGTGTGTACACAAAACGACCCTGAAGAATTTGCGAACTAAATACAACACCGCAAAAACAGGGCGTACGACTCGGTCCATTATCCTCTCCCTTGCTTTTCAAATTACTATTGAATTTAAGATTTCTCTCGGAGCATTTTTTAATATCAAATTCACGTCTCGACTCGCGAAACTTGGGGTCCTGAACAAAAAGTTTCTTATAGAGCTGAGGGACGTAGGTTACTTTGCAGTTGGAATATATCAGGTTTCCGAACGCATAACGGAATAAGGTTTAGTTTCGGAAATTGAATTTAGAATTGTTTGCAGCGTGTGTTTCAACGACTTTGGGCTGAATGAAATGGAACACGTTTTAGCGGATTTCAATTTTGGAACGTCCGAGCAGTTGCATTTAAAAAGTTATGTGTATGGCAACATTACAAGTACAGATTAAATACATAATTTGAACTTAATAGCATTCGAAATAAGAATGGTAAAAGACGAAGAAACAAAGATTTGACGAAAGAAATGTACAACCGGCTTGTGCCAAAGCCGATACATTGTATTAAAAGTGATTCTCGCATTTGATGACGGAGGTCCGTTTTAAGATGTTTGAAGCATATCTTCAAGACAATCTGCCGAACAGAACCCTATAGATGCAGTTCCAGACGACACATTATATTTTTAGTAATAAGAATTTATTATAATTCGCATATCGCCGTACGATGTGATTTCCCGCGCGATATATTTTTTTAAATTAACCCGAGTCAGGTTTCAGTGAATAAACTGTAAAGCCAAAGCGAATGTCAATCGCTTTTTTCCTAATCGAATAGATAAAAAAGTAAAAGATAATGTAGTTTGTTCACCTTTCCATTTCCGGACGACAATTTGTCTAGGACCATAAGTTAATGACAACTGAACACTTCAAATATTTATTGGTTTCTGTAACAAATGTTCGTCGGTTGGGGCAGGTGGTGGTGGCATGAATAATTCAGTTTTTAGTCTGTCCGTGTTTGCGCCCCCGTAACTACGGAACCGGGCTCCATGAATTTGGGGACACTCATATTTTTGTATTTGAATATGCGCATAATGTAGCGAGACTAGCGAGGGAAGTCAATAGTGAGGAGGGCAACACTCGGTGGCGAAATATGCAAATTAATAAGTTGGTGAAAACATCCTTTGATTTTTAAAGGTATTTCTTTTTTTTTAAGCAGATATCATTCGAAATCATTCGAAAATCTAAGATTTATACAAACTTTCATCCCCTATTTTATCCCCTTAGGGGTGAAATTTATCGAAATCCTTTCTTAGGGTATGCCTATGTTACAGTAGCTTTATGCGTGCAAAGTCTCAGCCCGATCGGTTTAAAATTGACAATGTTTTTTACAGTCATCCCCTCTTTTATCCCCTTGGGGAAAGAATTGATCAAAATCCTTTCTTAGCGGATGCCTACGTCATAACATCTACCTGCATGCCAAGTTTAAGCCCCATTTGTCCATTGGTTTGGGCTGTGCGTTGATAGATCACTATGTCAGTCAGTTACCTTTGAGTTATGTATATATTTACATAGATGTACATGTAGTTAATAAGTTTCCTATAACTGCATCATGGTAAAGGAGGATCAGTGGTCAGGACTGGGTGTAAATTTCAAGTGGATTGGCGGGAATGTTTGCAGAAGCCTTTTGTATACCGTCGCGAATTCACGCTCACTTGAGCAAAGGGATTGAAGATTCGCAAATATTACTCATTCATTCAATCAGTAGGTACTTATTTGCTCTTTCGCTTCAGTTATTTAGTTTAATTGAAATAAATTAATAAATAATGGTAATGCCGTAACGGTCGCTGTACGGATGTTAGTTGTCTTGAGTTCTTGTTGAGGTGCAGAAATAGTTGATGGAAACTGGTTAGTTAACTAGTTAGTTTATGAGTAGCAAACGAGCGTGCAGGTGACCTGATGTTAAGTAGTCACTGCAATCCGTGGACATCCATATCCAACCTCAAATGGGAGATAAGTCCCATCCAAGGTCATACGTGGAGGCGTTGCTGCTCACGAGGACTAATGGGTTTTTAATATAGTGTGTTCGCCAGCAACCCTCCTCAACCGAAACACAAGTAGGTACTTGCTACAAGACTTGCTCCACAATGGGTTATGAGGGCAGCGGTGGTACCTCCCCGGGCAAACTCTGCGTTAATAATTAAAGGTAAAAATAACGAAAAATAAATCTCTGTAAATTGCAACTTTCCTGGTGAATTCCACTGGATCTCAGAGTCGCTAACGGAGGCCTCCGTTTCAGTGTAGTA
>DWQK01000452.1:0-20911 GCA_018231225.1 Noctuana stator
TAAAATGTGTTTGAAATATATTTGATTTTTGTAAAATAAATATTTATTCCATTGTTGCGTAGTGAAGGACTACGAGGGAAGGAATCTCTTAGTAATATTTATTACGTATTAAAGAAATTGAAGGTGTTAATTAATTTATTATTATGTTGCAAATTAATGAAGTATTTTTTTAGTATCCAGTATGATTATCTTTAAGATCAAAGCTTCTTATTTATAAATGCCAAATTTATTTGAATAAAATTTGGCATTTTATTTATTTTATATTTTTGGATTGGACAGGCCAATTACGTGAATTTGCTGTCAGGAGCAATTTTATAATAAATGCATTTAATGTAGTATCAGAAAACAATTTTGTCTTGTATTTACAATTTTATTGTTCTGTTATCAACTAACTAACGGTTTACTATTCCAGATCCACATAAACATTTCATTATATATGTAAATTGGCTAAATTCAATTAAACAATATACAAAACAATGCAGCTAATGAATGCAATTAAATCAATCATGTAAATTCGATTGCTTAATTGTTTTACATATTATTGAAACCAATGTATATAAAAATGAAATATTATAATTATCTAATTGTATACAGCCAAAAATATATTAGTAACAAAATATTCAGTTTTTATCTTATTCTTATATGTATACTACATTATATACCATCCATACACTATATTATGTACCATCTTCTAAAACCTCAAAGTCCTCTTATACATCTTAAATAAATTTGTGCCCATTGTAAATTGTCTGCAGTAGTTACCAGTTAACATCAGCAGTGGAGCTAATGTTTATATATTTACTGTGCAAAGAGTAAATAGAAATGTCCCAAGAAAGTTATAATTTAATTGTATTCTAATTTTAGATTTTGTGTATCTCAAAACTTTCTTAGTCACACAATGTACTTCAATGTACTATCATAATAACAGGTAGAAAATGTGGCGAACGTATGCACGCACGCACTATGCGTTGCGCCCGCGTCGTTTGGCGCGCGAGAGCTGCTCACCCGCTCCGTTAACGCACCGCAGGCCATCGCCGCCGTCGTGTACGGTCTTGCCCTGTGCCTCCTGTTCGCTGTTTCGACCACCTTCCACTCAGTATGCTGTTGTAGATCTGATACGTAAGTTACCTAATTATAAAAATTAAAGCAAGATTTGATTTACTTCTACATTCTAGTACCTCCCCACATCACAGTTCATCACCAGATCTGTATTTCATAATACCGTTCGTCTGTATCGCTTGGGAGTTTAATATAATCATATTTAATGCTATTTCATCGGGTGTATTAATATTATGAAACGTGAGTTCCTATGCTGTCACACAATCATGTAACCCTACTACGCACATCAATCATGCTATACAATATACGTAACATAAATCCACTTTGTGTTCATGTTCTTGCGTCTCATTGCTGTAATGTAATAACATTAGATATAGAAAATAGCTTAGACATCGAAGATAGATCGTTGCACGTTGCAACAAACTGTTTATTAGATCACAAGATTTGCTGATCCATGACATTGTAACGAAACGGAACTCTTCGATTCTTATGAGCACAAGAACAACATTCGGGCATATGTTTAAATTATTGGATTTATAGATATTTGAGCTATCGTAATGTCGTTGTGATGCAACCTATTTTAAGGGTATGTTTTATGGTAGGATTTCTACGGCTACATTCTTTTTATTAACGTGCTTGGTTTAAAACTAAAAATAGATTGACGAGTCGGTTTGCATCTTAGACAGTTCGCGCTACATAATATGAGCGCGAAATGAACTCTTTTATCGAAGACGTTTTTGAACCGCCCATTGTGTATATAGGTATTTTTTACTTTTTAATGGTATCTTTGAACACTTATCAAGGACTGCTACATAACTTTTTTGTTTTTTGCTAGACCACATAATATTTTCATTTATGTGGACGTAACACGAAAGTTTGCGGGCAAACTGGAATTCCAAGTATACGAACGAAGAAGCCTTGACCTCTTTTTTTGCATACAGTTGTAAAATGTCTGACCCTTTCTTCACCTTTCTAAATTACCTTTGATCTAAGCTTTGTCTTTCATCCAGACTTGAAACACTTAACACGAGAGTTTTCACGTCTTAAAACTTTGTCTTGTCTAGTGTAGTGTCGCTTGGCTTTTATCAAAAAAATGTAAGAAGTGGCTCTGCCAGTTTATAGAGAAATCTTCATACATCATTGTTGTACATTAATATCAGCCCAGCGTAGTCACAATATAAATCAAAAGGGCTAACGAGAATTTCTTATTTCGAGGGCACCAAACCATCAAGGATAAAATTCTATTACAGTTGGGTTCGTCTGCAAATACCTTTTCATCCGATAAAGCTTATTCTGTCCTGATCCGACCGAAATGGCCAAATTTTGGGATAGTTGCAAAACTCCTATTAAGTTTATGATAAATTGGTTTTAAGTTTTACTAAACGATCAATATCTAAAACGTAAGGGTTTTGTTTAGGTATGTTACTTTGGAAAACTCGTAGTAGACTTGGATGCAACTAGAGAGACTAGAAGAGCAGGATAAAATCATATAAAGGAGGTTTTTAGAATTCCTTATATCGAAGCAGTGTACAATTTTAGAACTTTGGGGTGACTCCGACAAAACGATTGATCCTATCCCAAAAATAGCTTTCGACAAACAAGCCATAAATCTAAGGGAAGGAAAGAGAGAAACTGCCTGTATTATGTACGTGAATAATCCTCAAAGCTTACGTAGAGGCTTCGCTCGCTGTTACTTCAAGTCAACGTTGATTGTCGTTGAAGCAAGGCCGTTCGTTCGTCACACACGAGTCGGTGAATATTTATGTAGCGCATATTTTTTTTTATTCTCTGGAGTTATATTTTAATTTTCTTACTTCCTTTTTTTACTTAGTTTACTTTGTAGTACGTCGTCACATATAATATGAATTATCGAATAGAAAATTAAACAAATTAGTCTTACGACTCCTAAAGCTTGATACATCTTAATACGCTTGTGGTTTTCTCCTCCGCAACAAGGTCAGATGGACGGATGGCAGGAAATCGTCGATTACGTGCGAGCGAGACGATGAGAGGCGTGAGGTTCACTTTGGTCTCAAAGAGGACGTGTGATTTAACAGTTACTGATGTGATGTAGATTTTATGCTAGATTGATATTATTTGGTAATAACAAAATCACAAATGTTGTTTTAATGCAAATTTTTAGTCCATTAAAACTCATAGGAATTTCTCACAAAAAAGGCAGTGATGCTAATTGCACCACCTCGCCTCCACCGCATCTATTGTCTATCTGTATGTCGAACACGCTAATCTCAAAAACTACTAAACAGATTTTTACCTATGTATGGTGTGGTTCAGAGGAAAGCTTAGATGTATAATTCATTAAAATAGTTTATAAACGTTAGTAGTAATAACGTTTAAAATCTATTTTGCCATCTGTAGATAGGTACTATATAAACTAAACGTATAATTATGATCAGTATCTTATTTGATGCCATTCATATTTTGTTACCATTAAGTAATATTAAATTATTGGTTTCCTCACATAAAATTTGTGGAATTTTATGTAGAGGAAATAGGCATAATTTAGTAGATACAGATCAGAAATTGCCTTTCGATATTGTGTTTGTTAAATAATAGGTGTATTCATGTCAAGGTTACTTATAACACCCATGAAGTACTAAGAATTAATGCTACGCAAGTAACATTTATCCATTACAGTAGACTAACTAATCACATAGTTTTTTTATAAGTGTATTTCTTTACAAACAAATTTTTATTCAAAACAATTACACACAAAACTTATCTCTTCTTTCTTATTCTTCATAGCACCATTACTTTAATGATCTAACTTTATCTAACTCTCACTGCTTTAAAACAATTAATCAAATAAATATTCACGAGCTGCATTACATTGTCGCTCATCAAAGCACCATGACACCTTAACTAAACGATCATGCTAAAGCTTACTAATTTTCGCAGTAAAATGAAACACTTCCTGCACCGTTGCGACCGCGCCATGATTTATATATTCATCGCGAGCTCCTACTTCCCGTGGCTGACTGTGGGCACGCTGTCCTGCTGGATGCTGCGGGAACTGCGCTGGGCGATTTGGCTGCTAGCAGTTCTCGGCATCACCTACCAACAGATCTTCCACGAGCGATACAAGATGCTCGAACTTCTGCTGTACCTCGTCATGGGTCTGGGTCCGGCTGCGATCATTGTCACCTCAAATGTACGTCTCTGTTTGTTTGCACGCTTTGGCTTTCACGCTTGCATGCTTTTTGTGGAGCAATATCGCCTGCTTATTGTGGTTTTTTTAATTACGTGTTACTTAAACTAAGCGCTTTGCATGTTTAATTTCTTTATCATCGAAAAAAAGTTGCAGTAAAATATAAAATATATAGTTTTCCAGATATTGCGCAAAATTAGCACGTAGATGTATGTAATGTAGATGGGTACAAGAGAAAATTTTGTATTAAAAAGATTTTTCGATTTTTCCGAAGAGGAAAATAACTTTAAAACGTGCCAACTTGAAGCAAGTTGTCATTATCACGTAACACGAGTGAAATGGATTGGACGCTCGTTCGTTGCTTAAGTTATATGAGGATAAATATTTTTCTTAAAATCTCATCCACTACTAAGGGGTAATTTCTAGTAGAATTTAATATTGTCTGTTAAATATCAGAGTGTGTGGGCTATATTATGTTTAAAAGCATGTCTATTTTTAGTAACTATAGTAGTAAAGACGTTGGTTCTCTGTTTACTTAATTGAAATCATAATTTTTAGCTCTGTATTATTCACGGTTATGCGTTTATGGTTTTGCCAAGTGTTCGTGTTTTGCTTCGATGGTTTTGCTGGTTATTGTTGTTTGAAATCATTTCTGACCAATTTCCTTAAACATATTGTGTTTTCCGCAAAAGCCTTTCTGTCAGTCACAATTACATGCAAGAATTAAAATCTATGTCCGATGTATGTAATTATAACTGCAGTTACTATGGTAATTTCTGCTGTGGAATTGATCTTAGTGAGGCGTCCACCTGTCCACAAGTTGGAAATGAGGGTCCATGAAAATTTATCCCGTTTCGGTATTAGGGCAGTTAAATCTTGACTCCCGTCATGAAATAAAAATAAGGAGAATTTTTTTATCAAATCACTTTCCTTTGCTTCGAGGATTTAGACACTCTTGAGTTATATTATACGTCTCAGTCACATTGAATTTACCTTATAAGATAAAGGTTATTTAGTTTCAACCAGCAGACAGAATCGATTTCGCAAAGCTCTAGGGACTACAAGTAAACAACAGTAGCACATAAATAGATGTTTATTTCTGTAAAGGTCATTTCACACAATTTGCGAAGTCTATCTTTCTAATCAATCTTTTTGTCTATTTGTATGTTGTTATAAAGAACAGACAGCGAAAGAGAGGGCCATATAAAAAGTGAAAAGAATAAGAGAGTGATCCTGAGTTAAATCTGCAAAATATGAATAGATAGTAAAAGCTTATACATGAAAAGGAATTCATAGACTGAAGGCCTTTAAAGGTTAGCACTAGATTAACTAGAAGAATTGATCATAACGGGTCATAAAACAAATCTGAACTCTGCTTGACTAAACAGGAGTTTGTTTTAGTAAAATAAAATGCATATAAAAAGAAAGTGTAAAGTTTTAACCCTGTTCACTGCTAACTATTACTCTTCACGTGTGATGCTACAAGAATGTTCATTTACCTTCATGGTCAAGTTTCAATTTTTTATCGAACCAATCTTCTTTAGCTAAAAAGCTTTCAATGCCCTTGGGTATTTTTATGGTCTCATCGCATCTAGATTGGATCTAACGTAATAGATTGGTATTTGAAATAGCAAACGCATGCCAGTCAGAAGGAGGAATCGATTTAGTAATTTTCGGTTATGGTACCCTCAGAATAGGTAATTTCACTCTTTTAAGTAAATTATATTTCGGCCTGTGATTTATATCGTATGTGGTATATCTTACCTAGTTCTGTTTTAGTTAAATAAAGTCGCTATTGTTTCACTATGTAATGCCCTAATATCCTAAATTAAGAATGATATTAACATGACAATCGTATTAAACATAATGACTGCGGTAATTTTGTGAGATTCGAAATTTATCTGTTTTTATACCTACAAAACGAACATGCGTTATGTTTATAAGAACGAGCAAAAACATATATATGAAACCGCCTTACTATTAATGTTTTCATCGACAGTAGCGAACCTTAATGCAATACATCCAATTGAAGTTCATTTCAACTGAATTAGTCACACACGATATCATTCATGTTACGTGTACACAAGAGTCAACGTTCATCATTCCAGATAAATGGGTTAAAGTTCGCAATGCAAATTGCTCGACCTCTACATTTCATCGTTACGGCGACTTATTGAAACCGCCTTTGTTGATTATTATCAACGATCTCGACGAGATTAAATGAATAGAGTGACCATTTTAATATAGGCATATTCCTTGGTTTTTTTTAAATAGAATTCGTAACCAATATGAAAATTTTATAAAGTTGTACGTAAATGTACGTAATATTAGAAACCTTGTAGCTTTAGAGTAAAATACTGTACAAAATCAGCTACAAAAAACGTTCGCGCCAATTGAGCGCGCATTTAGGCGTAATGTAGTCGCCATCCAACAAAAATTGCCTCAGTGCTGTTTAAAAAATTGCAAAAAAAAACACGCTTAAATTGGAACCATAAGTGTTAATTTTTGTAGTTGAATTATTTTAATTAAATAACTTTTTTTTCATGATTTTAATTATTTACAAGCAACAACCTACTTCGTGGTAGTTTCTAAGTTCAAATGTACATTTTTTCCTAAGTAACAAGATACTGACACCGAGTGATACCTTACTTACATGGAGCTATGTTTCGAGAACGCTACAAAAAGTGTAACATAGGGTTCAAATCGATTTTTTTGACCGCGATCTCTATTAGTCTGAAGTGGAAAGTTGACCTAAAAGCTAAGAACACGCCTACTTATAAAGCCGTTTCAAAACCGAGAGCTGTTGCTGATGACGAATTTTTAGCAAGTTTTCACTCAGAAATTTGGAGTAGCCTATTTATAGCAAGTAAGGGTACTGGAAAGCGCACAGACGCAGCTTCTAATTCAATAATGATTTCACTTTTTACTCTTGAATTTTAATTCACCATGCTAGTAGCCAAATGCAGATGGGTAAAATGTACACTCACATTCATGCCACAAGAGCATTAATGCAACTAGTTTTACGTTTGAAACATTGCGTTTAAAGATCCGCTAAAGTTGGCAAACACATTAGAAACTCACCTGGCGTTGTCCATTCATGGGTGACACCATCAGGTGACCTCGTTGCGTATTTGCCAATATGGAAAATAATTTATCAAAGTCAATGTGTGTTTTAAATTTATGTGTAATTTGAAGTCGGGAATAAATAGGATTATCCATTGATAAACGGCACTGAGCTTTATCTTCCTGTTTCTCATGAATGCGTGAAACTATTTATCATTTTTTTATTATCAATTGTGTTTTAGGTACCTACACTATCTACTTAAACAGCAGAGCCCTATAGCCCGATAACTATACAACTGTATTTCACATTCTCATAATATTACCATGATTAAATGAATATGTCATTCGTTGTTCAGACGATAACTATGTAACCTTTAACACTTGTCTTGTCGATTTGCTGACTCTGCGTCGAGTAAAACTATACAATTATACTAAACAAGTTAATTAGACTAAAACTTCTGTATAATATTAAATATTTAAAATATAAAGAGTCCGGTTGATGTCGTCTGTCATGCACTTGACTATAAACATTTTAAAAAGGGTTCAAGAACGATCCTTGTAACTGCTATTCCTAACTTAAGTAATCGCACCCCATTACTGTACAACGAAAAGGGAATAACATTTCAAGTTCTTCATTATCTGTTAAACAGGAATTACCTAAAAATTATAATATCGCCACGTGTTAAAAGCTTGTTACAAACTTATAAAGCAGCAAATGCAATAAGGAAATCAACGCCATTTACGCAATACAAATTGAAATCATTTCTGTTAGTTTCTACAATTGCGTAATGTTATTTGTTTGTAAACAGTAGCCAAGTTCACGGCTCCATAGCTCGCAGTTTAAATAGGACGTTAACTACCAGAAAATTTATTTATAACGTTGAGCGCGATACCTAACATTGTTATTTGGGAATCTATTCAGCTGTCCGCGATGAGTGTTTCACAAATTTCACAAAGTTTATATAAAAGCTAGTGGGTCAGACTAGTTCGATTTAGTCGATAGAATTACTAGATTAAACACATTTGAGAAACATTAATTGATTTACCTTGACAACATGTTTGTAATCTTGGTAATCAGAACATCCGTGCCGTGCTCTTTTACTTGCCAATTATTACCAGTAACTGGCACTTATATGTACTTGCCACTTATTAATAGTAACATTTACTGTGATATATTCATGTATTATTAATTTTTTATCGCTGCTAAATGAGCATGTATAGACTTTCTCGTGTTAGATCTTCGAGAGAATTAGGCAATCCCAAGGGACTTTTTTGGGGATCCAAAAAGATTTTTGGAGTTTAGGTTTCTTCTCAAATCGATCTTAAAAGATTTCAAAAAAGATTGCCTATACTTACAATGTTAGGCAAAACTCTAGTACGACAAAACTTTAGTAGCAATATTACTTACCTTAGTAGTATTTAGTAGCAGTGCAATTTCCTCGAGGCAGTTTAATTTGATTGGGATGCAATTACGGGCTGATGCCTTAATTGATCTCAATCACAAGACTTCCGATGAAACAACACGTTTAAAACGCTATCGTGTAGAGTTTTTTAATGGTGTTATGTTTTCTTTATTTTCAGCAACAGTTCCCGGCGATGCAGGATCTGAAGATGGGAGGTATGTTGTACCTTATAGGGGTGTTTTTCTTCAAGTCTGACGGGCGTATCCCTTTCGCCCACGCTATCTGGCACGTGTTCGTCGCGCTGGCAGCCACCGTACACTACCTCGCGATCCTGCGGCACCTCTTCCCCGAACTAAAAACTTAATGAAGACTGCCATTTAACATTGTCAATCTCCACTAGAGCTCTCTACGGTATTTCTGTATCTCAAGTATGTAACGTGCAAGCAAATCGAATAATACACTGGGCCGCGAAATGTCAGATGTCAATTGAATCTTCCACCGTTAATGGCGTTTCCGCTGGCGACATCGGTTTTATTTATATGTGAAGTTACTGTATAACAAAATAGATACTTATTGATGTTACCCTAGTATAGAACTGTTCCAAGTTATAAACTAAATTTAGCCAGTTCAATATTTTTAGCGTCGTGTTTGCCATCTTTATGCAATTTTACTAAAAATCCTGTGTTATAGGAACACATCCTCGGTATTTTACTATTTCTACATGTTAGATTAACGACGTAAAGTATGATAAAGTTTTGAATCATTAGTATTGGCATTAGCATATCCGTTTTGGATCCATTAGCTGTTTCGATATTATGATCGTAATTAGTCAAGTCTGTTCATATATTTTTATAACAACTGTTAGTCTTTAATAGAACTATTTGGATTTGCTCCGATATTTTCGGGGAGTAGTGATTTTTGGGGGTTGTATTTTTATTCCTATTATAGGATTCCTCCGACTTTCTAACATCATAGCATTTGCGAGGCATAAAAATATTATTTTTTTTCTATTCATTCACAGAAATAGAATATCAGGACAGAGCATCAGGGTGCTTGACTGTATTTTAATTTCAACTGCTTATAAATGAAATTTTTGAAACAGTGAAAACACTTAAAAATAAATGTACATGTAATCGCTTTTTTTTATTAGTATGTGCATTTTTGTGACAACATTATAATTAAATTTGTTATGTTTTTAAATTATGACGCATAAAAACAATATAATAATTTAAAATAATTAATGATTCTAAAAAAAATCTATAAATAATATTTAATTTTTAAATAATAATAAACCATTTAAATACGCAGTCAAATACCCTATTAGCCTCTGTGGGTCAGATTGAAGCTTTCTGGACCGCTCTCGACCGAGAGTCGGTCTGTAGTTGTGGATGGTCGAAATGTCTGTATATTTTGTAAAATATTGTTGATCGTATTGTACTATTGTTGTAGTCTTTGTAGTATCTCAGAATCTCGAGACCAAACCTACCCTTTTTAGAGAATTTAATGTGTATTGGGGTTTTTAGAAACGTTTATAAACTTATCTATACTTATATGAATCCAGTTTTTCAGCGAGATCTTTTATACACCTCATGTGAATTTTTCCTTAGATTAATTAGTTCGTTACTCTGTAATGTACGTTTTAATGTAGTTGTGTGATTGTGAATGTGGTAAATGGTTTTTAGAAGTAACAGTTATTACCTAATAATTCTAGTTCAAGACTCTGGTGTTTGGTTATGGTTACCATGCGGTCCGCAGTTCGACGGGTCCTGGGTTCGATTCCCAACGGAGCAGAAGTTAATATGATGATAGATTTCTGTTCTCAGTCAGGGTAAACACCCAGTGTGTCCATGGTGTCATGTCATGGTGTGTCCCACGACACGGAAGTGTGGGGCTGTCAGTGTAAAGCGTGATGAGGCGGTTTATTTATTTTATGAAACCTAATATATTTTGTGTAACGATTATTTTCGTGGGTTCAGTTAATATTTGCTCAATTTTTCGTGTGGTTTTAGTTTGCCTACTCCTATCATTTTTACTCTGACGCAGATTTTAAGATAATTTAATGATTTATTTTGAACTACCAGCTGGTTAAGGCTTTGCAGAATGTGATAACATATATTATATTATGTTAATATGGAACATGAAATACATGTTACGTATGATAAATAAATATTAGCTATGACTTCCATATAATGTACCTATTATTTGTATTATTGAGTGTCACAAATTATTTTCAGTGATCTGATTTTATTGCCGGTGGCGGGTCGGTTCTCGGAATAAGAAATTTCGTTTATTATGTCATAAAATGCTGTGTACTCCAGATCTTTTAACTTTGAACTGAAAATTATGTATAAAACCTTTGCTTATCATACTATTATATTTACAGACCAATTGCTAATACAATACGCGTAGATGCATTTGATTGAAATGGGTAGTTTAAAGGAGGACCGTTTTACAATCATTTATTTTAAACTGAATCATTTGTCACTTTGCGTTTTATTGTTTTAAGCAAGTAATAGTTAATTTGTGTTAATTGTGTCGATGGTCAGTAACGTACTTCGATGTTGAAACAGTGTCAGAGGAGTACAAAGGAGCATTGTTCATTGAATGCACCTAGTATTGCGATAGTGACAAACGGAAATGTTGGAAACTGGGCCGCGGTGACGACGCCCGGCCTGACATGTCGTAGGTATGTGGGACACTTGAATATTTTTACACCGACCTAGGTTTGTTTTTAAAATCTCATTAAATATTTCAGTAGATTTGTTTTTAACCAGTATTTTTCTTGTAATACCTTTACGATTAGTAAAATAACTGAAGATATTATGACTATTACCTACTTATAATTCTTATTAGTTTCGATCAGATTAGATATATAGGTATACCTATTTCATAGTGCCGTGCAGTTTTTGCGGTTTTCAAATTAGTCGAATGAATTATTATTAAAATACACACTAAATGTAGTTTCCGATACACTAAAAGTGTAGTTCGATTAACTCGACAATTTCTAGTCATAAATTTGCTACAACCGATTGCAAATTAGTGATTAATAAATAAATGGAATATTATATTATTAATTTGCGTAAATTTATTGAGTTTGTTATGGTACCAATTATGAGAGTTTAGTGGGTACATCAACCTAATCAATTAGCCAAGGTTGTCACAGGGTAATAATGGTTATCTACGGATGAAATAATATGGTTGCACAACAATTTTACATCATCTGTATTAATTTAATTGAATGTTGAATAACATTTAATCTTTTTAGTATTGCAAATTTGTGCATGTTTAAATATTTTCAAAATATTTCAATATTAGTATTAGAAGATAATTGGAAAAACCAAATTTTACTCTGTAGGATAGTTGGTAACGGGTCAAGGCAATCATTATCTTCCTAAGCGAATTTTATTAAAATGCAACACGTAAAGTTAGATAGGTACTTCTTTAACGTTAGGGTTTAGCACGGAGGGCATTTCCTGCCATTTTTTCTGTCAGTTCCAAGGGGTTTAGTAAGTACTTACATGTACCTACCTTACCTATATCATGTTTTATTAAAGATCTGATTGAAATGATTTGATGAATGTTATGCTATTATTGATAAGAAAAAACTACATGGTTAAGTGTGTAATAACGATGTTGATATAAATTGACATACTTATTATAATGTTGGCGAGTTCATGATTCCCGTATCAAACCGTAGTCTACCTATAAATTAATGTTGGGGCCCTTAGATCTCAGAGGCCTAACAATTAAATGTATCTTTTTTCAAGTTTCACAATGGAAACAAAAGAAAATTTCGTTCGCATCTTCAAAAAACTTACATTCCTTAGTTCTCTTTAATTTTAAGGATGAAATGGTGTCACTGAACTTATTAGTAGTGTCTACCACAGACACTGAGGCAGGTCTTATCGACAAAGCCAAATAATAAGCCACTAGATGATGTTACCTATTCTACAACTGGCATGCACTGTTAACATAAAAATAAAATTCATTTATAGGTAGTAAAAATATAAATAATAAAATTTGATTATGCACGTTATACACAATTGGTTGACATCTCTTTTACACAGTTGATGTATATTTTTAGATCATAATGTAATAAATACATAGAAGAAGTGGAAAATTTGTTATTATTTATTGTTTTTTTTTTTTGTAAAATAATGCATGACATACCTATTTATTGTATTAATAATCTGATAATTTGCTTTTACATGTAATATTTTTTCTGTTGTGTTTGTTGCCGACAATTTATGAATTATTGTAAAATATTATTGTATTCTCGTAATTCAAAACTGGTCAGATAAGATTCTCTGTACTTGCATCAAAGTATCAAAATTACTGCTTTGTGATGTGGGAACTTTGTGTTGTACTGTGTAAGTGTAACATTTAGATATTAAGATTTTAATAGCGAAAGGAGTGATTCCCAGTGTAAGTAGTTTCGTGTACGTGGTGTATAATTTGTGGTTATAGCTATAGGGGGAGGCATTAGTTCAACAGTACATATTTTTTTAGGTACAAAATATTTTATTGTTACCAGCATTTAATTAGGGCCAAACTTGCCTATCCGTTTTAGTACTTCTTACATATTACAGGATAACTACCTGATTAAACATTGTTTCATAAATGTTACCTTTGATAATAATGGACCCTGGTATAGTTTTGTAGAGGTTTTTTGGTAATTCAATAAAAAGTTTTACATTTCACGTGTTATTTTATTTATTCAAGCCATTAAAAAATTCGAAATGCGTCATACACTTGATCTCAAAATTGGTTTCTATAAAAAATTACAGTGATGTAGGTATATCAAATATCAATTCTTTTTACATTTTAGATACAGTTTTAAGACCTAAAAGGTTCAAACACTTCTCCATTACTCTAGCAGTAATTTCACATAACATTAATCTCTCATAAAAGATCTTAACAATGTTGCCACTTTTATCTTTTTCTAGACAGTAACACTTATCATAAAATTCTGTAAATGTTGTTGACACTTCATATAAATATTCACACAGTGAATGCAAATACAAATCTTTTGAAACTTTCAGAATTACTTCTGGGAACCTAAGGAGAACTTTACCAAGTTTCCATTCAGCGTCATGAGTCAGCTTGATTCCTGATTTCTCGGCTTCAGCTATTAATTTCTCTAAAGAAACCTGGGCAGTTCTTGCAATTGATCTGATACGGGTTAAAGCATACAATAGGTACACAGCTGTGTTTCCACGGTCATCTAACATTTTGTCATAAGAAAATACATATTCACTAACTCTGTTGTGGGAAAGATCCGCATATTTAATGCAACCATATGCTGTAGCTTCCTGAGCTTCTTTTAGTTCTTCAGGGGTGAGTACTTTATCTCTGCCTTTCTCAATCAGTTTATCCAAAGCTCTCTTCAAGGCTTCATCAAGCAGCATACTTAACTTAACAGTATCACCAGACCGGCTCTTGAATTTCTTCTTGTCTTCACCTAACACAACTCCAAATCCAACATGCTCTATAATGTTTTGCTCTGGTTCTATTATCCCAGCTTTTTTTGCACATTCTTCAATTATCATAAAATGAGTGTACTGGCCAGCATCCGTTACATAGATTATACGTTCTGCTTTTTCTTCTTGTACCCTCTGTTTTACAGCAGCCATGTCTGATGTGTCGTAGGTATATCCGCCATCAGATTTTACAATGGTCAGCGGTATCCTATGGGTATCAGGGTTTCCCCACATGATCAATCTGCCTTCATCTTCTTCTAACAAACCTTTGTCTTTAAGTTCTTGAACAACTGCATGCATCCTACTTTGATAGAAAGATTCTCCCCTGTCAATCAATGTGATATCCAGCCGGTCATAAATTTTTTTGAAGTCTTGCCTTGACACATCACAGATTAGCTTCCAGGCTGCTAAGTAGTCAGGATGCCCCGACTGTAATTCAACAACACATGCATATGCCCTCTTTTTAAAGACCTCATCTTCATCAAAAAGTTTTTTTGACTCCCTATAAAATTCCTGCAAGTCTGATATGGGGGGAGCCTGTGTTTTGTAATTGGGAAATTTGTCTTGCATATGAGCAATGAGCATGCCAAACTGTGTTCCCCAGTCTCCAAGATGATTAATGCGGAGAACATCATGGTTCAGAAATTCCAAGATCCGACAAATACTCTCACCAATAATTGTTGACCGCAGATGTCCCACATGCATTTCCTTTGCTATATTTGGTGATGAAAAATCAACTAATATCTTTTGCTTTTTAGTTGGGGGTGGCTGAACACCATGACAAAGGATACTTTTCAGAACATGTTCAATAAACTTCTTGCTGAGATAGATGTTAAGGTAGCCGGCCCCGGCCACTTCTATCTTCTCTATCAATGGTGACATTGGAGTTTTGTTCAGGATATTGTTTGCTACTTCCCGTGGATTTGTTTTCACAGATTTAGCTTTTAATAGCTGTGATATTATTAAAGCAGAGTTGCACTGGTAGTCTCCAAACTTAGGATTGTTTCCAGATAATGTAATAGTTACTGGTGGATCCTCAAGTTCAGGGTAAGCTGATGTAATAGCAACTTCAAAAATATTTTTAAGTTCCTGAATTAAAGATACATTTCCATGTATGGAATTTAAGTCATTTACCAACGTAGGTAGTTTCTTCGGTTCCTGATCCAAGGACTTTTCTTGTTGGATGGCATTTTCTAGCACGGCCAAGCGGTGTTTTAGCTTTTCGTTTTCCGATAACAGACTGTCAAGGCGTGGATCACCAACATAACTGAGATCACCTCTGGAAAGGTTGTCGAGCTCTTCTTCAATAGCCTTTGCCTCCCTTTCGGCTCTGGTAGTCCGTTCTTCCAACATTTTTTCGTTCAGTTCGGACATTTTTTATCACTAAACTTGACTGCTTCGTTAATCAAATTGTAAATATTGTATTTTCATTAGCACGGTCTATAAAATTAAGTAAAACTATTATGATATTTCATCATAAAATTAATATATTCACCAGCTGAGGACACACCAATCCCATAGTTATATTACCTGCTTAAGCAAAGCACGCGGTCAGAAATTGTAAATGTTGACATTTTTGCTTTTGCAAGTTTGGCAAACCACTGACAACTGTCATCACTGACGTGTAATGACGTTGAAAGTTGGAAATCACAGATTTTAAAATTAAGTCTGTGATTCCACAGACTAAAAAAATATCTTCGTATTGTAAGTCTGCTAACGCGGATGCGAAATTAGAGGCGTGTCAAGTCAATGCAAACTGGCCACTTCCGCTTATATACTAGAACGAGAATATAAAATGGGTTTTTATTTTGTTAATTATTATGTATTTATATCGAGGTCGGCATTATTATGTAAATAGGCTTTAATAGATCTTGTCTATACTTCCGTTTCCATGGTAACCAAGGTCAAGCAAACAGCGGCAAAAATAGATTTCTTTTCTACAAAAGTCTCAAGTGAATAAATATTTTTTTAAATCGTAATTACATTTTAATAAATGCGGATCTTCTGTAATTTGATTGTGTAATACAATGCCTGTATGATACTGAATAGTTCCAGCTTGTTCTTAAAAAATACGAAAAATTATATTCTCATGGCTAAAGGATGTCTCTTAAGAAAAATGGGTTTGATTACGAGAACAAGGACACAGAAACACCATTCTGGCTCGACGAGCTTACCAAGTGAGTTTGCCTTTACCATTTCTTTAATATGTACCTACTTATTATTCTCTACTATTTAATTTACTTACTGAAAATGGAAAATAGTTTTATTTTATTACGATTATGAACCTAAAGACAGCGACAACTCGAAATGGCATGGGGAAGAAGATACACGTGCTGCATAAAAGTCGCATACATTTATCTATTTTTATCTCTTTTATGCTTTAGTAATAGCCATGTAATCTTGGGTAATCAAAAAAAAAATTTTATTATAAAAGTATGAAAACCCAGGCACGAAAGAATTTATAGCGATATTACTTTAACTTAATTTGATTTAAACCATAAAAATTACATAAAATATAAAAATTTTTATTTATTTCAGAGAGATGAAAGAAACTCACATCAGAAACAGTAGCAGCGATTCATCGCCTACGCACAGGGTTCCTGAATCAAAATACGCATATTCACAACATGAAAATCGCAAGTAAAAATATCTTTAATACATAAATAAAAGTTACATTTAAAAAATTTGTTAAGTCCAAACTTAATAAAATTACCTACAATTACTCGTATTTATATAGGTTAACACGCAGAACTTCTCTGGACACATCAATGGATTTGTTGATGAAGCCTCAAATGCCTTCAGTTGCTCATTCTGCTGGAACATTACGCCGTGGCAATGGTAACTTATTCTTTATATCTTCGACAAATTCAAACTACAAAACTTCTAATCGTTTTCAGTTCCCTCTAAAATGCATTTAGCTGTTTCTGTAATTGTAACATTTGTAACCGTAGGTTTGTTGCGACACTTCTAGATTTATGACGACAATTAAAATTATTAAAAAGTCGTGTGTGGAAACGATATAAATTACCCGTTACATAGCTCTATGCTGATGCTCTGCTCTGCGTCGCCAGGGTGTCAAAATGAGATAGTATTATACAAAAAACATGTTCACCGTTCAAGTCGCTCTGGTGTCCAGATTCTTGTTAAGGAACATCTTCATCCCGTCTTCCAGGCTACACTATCAACGGAAGAAGAAAAAACATAAAAGCTACCAGCAACTTGGACTGGGGTGATTCGTCAAATGGAATCTCCAACGATTTCCTTTCGGACCTGTTGCCGCATTACGTAACGCCTCGACATCGACGCATGAATAATACTATAGATGAGGATTTTCACGATGTTATTCTGGGTTCACGTAAGTACCTACATGTCGGTTTTAAAACTGCAGAATTGAGCCTTTGTTGAGATACGTATCTCAAACAAGGAAAGTTCAATGTACGTGAGCTTGCTTGATATTCTGTTGGTTAATTCTTAGTTCATTTTTTACCAAAACTATCATCAGCTTCATCATCATCAGATTAAATTTAGGCATTATAATATTTTTTATATTGAAAATGCAAATAAATGCTACCCCATTGACATCATCACTAGTCTAAAACTCGTTTGGTAAATGGTCACCACCAGAAAACCAGAAAATGAAGTATACGTATTCTTAACAAAAGGTATTCTTGTAGGACGTCAAGACATAAATGGTGGTCGTACGTTGCTCTCAAAGGAAGCTACCACGAACCTTGGTCAAAAGATGCCTGCGAAGATAAGTTCATCCAAAAAACCAACATCTTTGATTTCTGTGCCAACTAAAAGTGTGCAAGAGAAGAGAGTCAAAAGCGAATTTATTATACCAGAACTGCCAGAAGGAAGACTGCTAGAACTAAAGTTATACAGCAATTGGGGTGATAAATATTTGATTGGATTAAACGGGATTGAGCTGTTTGATTCGAAAGGGAACATCGTCGCCATAGAAAAGGTAGGTACCTAATTATTTGAAAAATTTACATCCTAACATTATTTGGCGAATCAGTTTGCAGTGGAAGTCAAGTTAGGTAATTCTCAACCAAGCATATTATGTTCATTGTAGTTTTTCAACGGCTTGTCAGATGCATGAATGCTAAAATGTTTTATCTTCTTCATAAAGTAACTGTTTTAACAGGATAAGAGATAAACTGAACTTAAGATTGAGTTCCGACTTGAATGCTGAGAATCTGCAACTTATGCGCCTTAAGTTCAATTTATTTATACGGGCTTAAGTATTGATTTTATCAAAGTACCTATTTCTCGTCTCTTGAATTTTTTATTTGAATGTGATAAAATTTACGTTCTACACAGACAATTATGTTAAGTCAATTCGATCAATAAATTATCACAATATACGTAGATACAGGAAATAAACCACGGCGAGGTGGTGCTACTGTTAAATCCATTCCCGCCATCTCAGAAGAGTGGTGTGATACGAGTTGACCATCCTAGCCTTCAGAATCCAACATTGCATCTTAAATAGAATTACAGTTAGTTTCAATTACAGTCACCTACCTCTTTCTTGATAGCTCTTTCTTACATAGGTATATTAATCCCAGGTATGGTCTGATTCGGAAAGCGGTGACCAGTCGAAGTATGGTCGCGCTGAGAACCTCGTCGACGGCGTGGTGCGAACGCGCGACGAGCGACACGCGTGGACAGCAGCGGCGCCGACCGCCGCGCCGATAGCGCTCAGCGTTCTGCTCGCTAAACGCACCACGCTCGCATTGCTTAGGATATGGGTAACATGCTACTATTGCCTTTTGTGAAGGGAGGAATTGAGGAATTAAGGAGGAATTAATTATAATATTATGTCTTACATTTGGTTTTTATAGGGAAGGGTTTTTTTTTAAAGGTGTATAATTTCTTCAAGTGGCACTGCTTTAGTAAAATATTGAGCCGATTTTGAACTGAAGTTTCTGCTCGTTGGCTTGTTCAGCCAAGCGGTGTTAAGCTTGCGTAGAAGCTGAAGAATTCTTAAAAATATCTGAGGTGTACTACGACTGTTCGCGCCCCATTCTGTTATGAGATATTTTTGTCTGAAAGCAATTTTGATTCTATCAAAACTCAAAACTGGTCAGCAAACTGTAGATAGTTATTTCCTATTGTAGGTACCTTTATCTAAAGTTTTAAGTTCATTTTCTTATGAGATACATTTTTGTAGAACTATAACAAATCCCGGATATATTCGGCTCGTGGCGTCCGGTTGGTCCAAATCAAGTTGGATAATCAAATCATATTCTATGGTGAAATTGCAAGAGCAAGCGGCGAACTCAAAGGGCTGTTACCATCCTTTGGAGACGTGAGTTTTTCCAATCAATTTTTATTTAAAAGAATCTAAGCACTCGTTGCAATGAAATCTGAAAACATTTACAATTTCACACAACTTAGGATAAGAACGAATATTGTTGAGACAGTAATTTGGATGCAGCATTTTATATTTAAAAAAAAATTGATTTTATTTTTATTATTATTTTTATATTTACTTATAAGTTTTTTTAATGTTCTTTGCATTTATTTGTTGAGACTAAACAAATTAATGTGTTCTTCACAGACGATTCTTTTTACAAAGAGGCCAGAAATCCTAGAAGCGATTATTGTTAACGACAAGAACTTTCAAGCGCTCCTCAAAGATAATGAGCCCGAGACTGACCATATCGATGCTATAGAGAAACGACCACCAACAGCCAATGATTCTAAGAGCAACATTAGCCCCACAGGTGTTGATGAAATAGTGAGAACGGTGAGGGAGACGAAATATGTTGCGAAGCAAATTAAGCTAACCCTCATGTCCAACTGGGGACAGAAGCATTTGATCGGATTAACTGGTGAGTACAAAATATATAAATACGTCAGTGACAGCTTAATGTAAATTGGCGCCCGGGATTCTGCTGAGCATAAACAAAACAACGAACAGTTGAGATGCACCAATAGCTACTATAGAGTTCGATAGTGTCAACAGAACTATCACTCATGGTGCTGCCGCCCTTTCAAAGTGTTAACGTAAGGAATCAAATTTCCACTCTATTATTTTTATAATTTTTTAAGTTTTGTCTCATGGAAAAGTATTTTTTCTTGATTCAAGGAAATTTCAAGTTTTCAATGCATAAGAATTTAATTATGCTTTCTGGCTTTTTATACCTAAATGGTCTTAAAGTAAACGTTAGTTAATGTAAAAAAAACGCGTTATTCTTGATCGTGTCCGTAATTCTAGAACTTTCTCCCCAAGGTATTGATGTCCTGTGCCACAACGAGTCCATCAAAGTGCACCGCGCGTTCGCCTACGTGTCCTACATAAGCGAGGACCACATGGAACATGCCAGTCTCATGGACTGCAAGAACCTCTTCAACGGCAGGAACGTAACCACGGATTTTGATGACATGTGGTGCACCAGCTTCACGCCAGGATCTAAGTTCTGTCACATCGTACTAGAGTTTAAAGAGTCTACCGAAATCACTAGTGAGTGCTTTTAATGAATACCAAATACTACTAAATAGAGCATTTGTTGGATAAAGAAAGAAAGGGTGGATTAAATACCTGGTTCACCGTATTTCGGGTAATGTTAGTGGGTGCGCGCACGTGCTCCTATCTTCCTTCATATGATGATTTTCTTGTAGGATATCTAGGGTTCTGATTTGATGAATATTACTGATCGCGATAGCGCACTTTTAGTAGTTGAAGGGAACCGAAATCACTTAGCTAGTTGAAGGGAACTTCGGAG
>DWQK01000453.1:0-20905 GCA_018231225.1 Noctuana stator
GTAGTTCCAGAGATTAGCGCGTTCAAACAAACAAATAAACAAACAAACTCTTCAGCTTTATATATTAGTATAGATTATGTATTTTATTGTATGCATTTGTCAGTGCAGTTTTAGGTACCTAGTTGAATTTTCTAGTGCCGTTCCAGTCTCCAATATGTGAATACCGAAAAAAATACAAAACATTGACTACGACAAGTTCAAAATATTATTTAATTACTATGATTTCGCCATTAATGCTATAAATTAAATATAATTGAGATTACCAAACTTTAAAAGTCATGATTAAACCTGATGAAATTTGTACTGCAAAATATATTTAAACAGTTCTTATAGAGGTAGGTATTATGCAATTGATATAAACAATTAAAAATACTTAACAATTTCAGTACAACTTCTAGTCTTAGATACTAAAGATCCAACTACATAACCTAAAAGTACCTACATCATACATCGCAAAAATGCTGCAACTTTTTAATAAACTTTTCGATTTATTAAAAGGTTGCAGCAAAGATTTGGGTTTGGCTCTTAATATTCGCATACCCACAGTATTGAAATATGGTGAACTTAAGCATTAAAAGTTTCGTTCCATAGTCCGTTTAGTTAAATCAAGTTTCGTATCTGTATTGTACATAATCTCTACGTAGAATGGGAGCGGTCGGTCGCTATTGTCACGATTTAACATCAGCAATAATATGAGCATCTAAGAGTTCTACGACACTTATACATATTTATCTCTGAATAAACCTGACGCGGTAGTAACACATCTACTTGAGTCTATAAATAAACACACAGGAATGATGGACTAGTGGTCAGCTTACAGTGGTTTATAGCAGGAAGCAATAATACTTTTACTTTTTGCATACCTACTTACATACAGTGTGGTAAGTAAACCCGGTATCCTCTTAAGGTCAGTGGTGTATTTTTACGATGATTGGATTCTGATACTATAATATTCAAATTAAGTAAGGACAAAGGAGTGATATCAGTGTAGTTATAGACATTTTAAGAGATAAAATTATCTTATAATATCTTTGGCTATGGAGGAATGAATAATTTATCCAATAAATAATTAAGTAATTATAATTATTCCACGCACCTGTGATTTTTCGAAGTTGTGCTTCTATCAGATCTTTATTGTCTGGAATCTTGGATATTTTATGGATGATTTCAGCGATAAGACCGCCAATTGTATTGTCCTCTAGATCACAGTAATGTAGTTTTATACATATAGATATATTAATAATATTTAATATATCCCCTTAATCCACTTTAGGGATAATTCACACTCCACAGCTAGTGAGCTGTCGGATTGAAATTAACACCAGCTGTCTTTTAGGGTTGCGATACAAGAATAATGATAAATTAATTGAATTTAATTTTAATAAAAAAAATATGTTTTTCGTAAAAACGCTTTTAATTAGAAAATGCGCACGTCTAGAGGAGTAGAATTGCTTTAGGCAATTATTCTTGATTCTTCTGCACCTTAGAGAAGTTATTTATGTCCTTTCGGCTGTAAGTTCTGCACTCTATTCTGTAACAGCGGACATAAATTCAAACAAAAACATTAGTGACTGTTAATGCAACTACAATTCTAACGTGAAAATTCAATGTTAGATACCAAAGAAAGTAAATAAGTAAAAAATGATACACAACCCTGTTTCTAACCACCTATTAGACTTTATAAAGGGAAGCCCTAACAGATACTTACCACGAAGAAAAGATTTCGCAAGCGGATTTAGTAAGTATTCCCTTATAATACGCGGATATACGCTTATAAACCTTCCTCATGAATGTAGCTATCATATAGAAAAAGAATTTTTCAAACAGTCCAGTAGTTTCGGAGCCTATTCAATACAAACAAACAAACAATCAAATGTTTCCTCTTTATAATATTAGTATAGATAACTACCTTATATATTATAGTATAACAAAATTTAACAGTTTTAACATTATAACGTTGGAAAATAGACAAATTATTTTATACAGTTTCTGTCAATGATCAAATTATGTCCGTCGAACCTGATGTAGTAGTTACTATGGCGGTCCACCATTCAAAAGGTTCTGGGTTCAATTCCAAACGGGGCAGTAAATGATGAATGAGTGTAGGTATTTTATCTATAGTGTAGGTATTTCAGTGAGCTATGTACTAGCACTTCCTAATCTCCTGATTTCATGACGTATGACGTAAGCATTAATCACCTATGACGTCAGCGATTAATACATATATACTCGTACCTACATATTTAAAATATTTACACTATATCTATCGTCTTATTGATTGATAACTTCAAGCCTTATATTGATATTTTCTATCTATTTTATTGTTTTTATCAAATAGTCTAATCTTTATAATTTATAATGAATATAAATTGAATACTAGACTTCTAAATTACTAACACAAAAGAGATCTTAGTTTTTCTGGATATTTACATTTGAATGAATTTATTATTTATACTAAATAAAAAATTCATGATAGCTGATTGATGAGAGAGATCTTGAATGAGATAGAACCTCTTTATCAACCCATCATACTCCCGCCGCTGGGCACAAGTCTCCTCTTAAATATGGGAACGGTTCTGCCGGCCAAGTGCAGGTCAGTGAACTTCACAAGTCTTTTAAGAACTCTATGGAGAACATTGTGACATACCTATAGGTTTTCTCTCGATATTGTCCTTCGCCGTTTCAGGTAAAATGACATTGCTAAAAATATACATAACTTAGAAAAGTCATTGGAAGAATTAAGTTGTGATCTTTTGAGACTTAGACTTTGAGAGAAAATAACCTTATTTTGCCAGGTGGTTTTGGTATAATTCAAATTATCACATTATTAATCGTATTTAATCAAATCATTCCCAGGTATTTCCGCGTAAGCATGAAGCACACAGGTAACTGAAACAAGTCTATATTAATATCATTAAATTATCATCCTTTGCAACAAATTGCATAGGGAGAACTGACGAGCCATTTTCAATCTTATACCGCTCGCGTTTCAGGAGATTGTCCCGTGGATAATTTTGATAAATATGAGCGTCAGTAGTGTCTACCGCATCAGCTTCCCTAGTGTGTTTTTTATTAGTAAATTAGGTGACCTGCTCGTCAGCGAACCGCCTATGTGTGACACATGGAGCATTACGATGACCAACAATTATTTGGATTAGACTGACATGTTAATTTAAATTTTTTGAAGATTTTAACATATAATTGTAGATGACTTAGATTTTAATTCAAGGGCACTAATAATTACCTAGTAGATTCGAAGTTGTCTTTTAGATTTTCATAACAAATAGGTATTGTTTTTTAAAAAGTTTTCTATTTGAGCATACCTAATAGAAGTAAATAAAAAAAATTACTATTGAACCATTGATTTAAAAAAACCACAATTATTTTTTTAAGAGAAAAATCAAGAGATGTGAATTTAATTTTTCACGAAAAACAATAATAAATTGCTCAGTCACCAATTAATATAGTGAAATTTTAGCCTTAATACTTTATTAAATATTAAATTAACAAATCTTTTAGTAACAAAATTAAAAAATAGTTTATTCTAAGTATTTATAATAAAATAAAACAACGCTTCACACGTAACTAAACCAAGTAACTGAATGCGATTCGTAACGAGATATTTACAAGTCGGTATATTTTTATTATGGCTTCAGTAACTATGTAAGGCTCTGGTTGCTGCTTATATTAATATCATGTTATGCACATATAAATAATTCCTACGTGGTACTGCAGAGTATACGTATTACTTTTATTACTTGAAAATACATAAAGACATAAAGATTTTGTTTTAATTTCAAAACCTTTACGACACGATGCTTTAAAATTTAAAGAAATTAAAAATAAAATTCTTTATTTCATTTTATTGGTTTAAGTTTAAAATTACATAAAAAGTGCAATTACATAAGACGCGAATTTAAATGTTTTATGGAGTTATTTAAAAAACTGTTTTTGATGGATATCGGATAGTACAGGAGACGAGTGAAATGTAAGCCGGTTACCAACGCACTGTTTATTTGATATTAACATGGTGGTGGGCGCACACTCACACACACGTGCCTACGCACATTTATGCACACATACTTAGTTTTCAATTAATAACTCGATTTACAATTTTAATCTGAAATATAAAATTTTATTATGATCTACAAGACAACTATAGAATCAGAGTGCTGATTTTTTCTGCGGGGATGTCGTAAGAAGGCTTATTCTCCGATGCGAGTTGTATTTTTATGATTGAATAGATATAACATGTGAAGACCTAAGTAGTACCTAGAACATACAACGTCCGATTGTATTGTCCTACGAATTACAATTTTATTCTCAGCGGCCGCGGCAGTGTGTCACTGTACGTTACTTATCGCTTACCCAGACATATCACCACCGGTGCAGTGTGGGCCGTTCGTTGGCACGCGTGTACGAAAAGAAAAAAAAGAGATTATCAAAAATTAAAAAATAATGTATTTAAACGTAAATCGATTCGGTTCCACCTCAGTTGTTGTCAGGACTTGTGACAGTGAATATTCTTAAAAATAAATAACAAAAAAAAAACATAAAAAAAAGTAAACAAAAGAAACGAAAGAACGAAAGAAGTTGCACTGGCGCTTAATACTTTTCAAAAGTTGTAAAAAAAAAATTTCAATAATGAAACATATTGTGTTTGTTTTGCTTGCTGTAACAGGTGAGTTTAATGTTTAAATAATGCAATCATACGCGTTTGTTTCACCTATTCAAGAAAAATAAAATATATTTAATTAAGAATTCCTTTAAAATCTATAGTATCTATTACTAATTTCACATTAAATAATTAATTATGATTTAAAATTAAAAATAAATACTGGAGTTTTAATGAAGGACAATCTTCGTAAAATGAGTATTTATTTAGAAAATGAAAGGAAAAGTTGTAAAAAAAATTATTACTAGATATTAAAGTCTTAGTAGGTATGTAAAGCACTTAACTTAATTTATTTTTAATTAGTTAAAAGAATTTAATGCAACATCACCAAATAAATGTACCGCTACCATCAATGTGATAAAACTTTATAATGAAAAATTCAATATTTTTATAATAATTTTTAGGAAATAAGAACTATTTTTACAAAGAACGAAGAATGTCAACTTTAGATTAAAACTTCAAGTGAAACTTCCTCATGCAATGTTTGAATCACCTTATCTCGTGTAGTACAAATAGAATGAATGAAAATGTTTTATTTGCCACCATTAAGTGTCCAAAATATTTGCTTCTTCCAACCAAAGATTCTGCCAATACAAATTCGGCAACCACGGTAATGAAAACAAAGTTTAAATTTGTTACGAATATTCATAACTTTACGTAGTAGCTGTAAAGTTGTAAGCTGCTGTAAAAGTCGTTTGAAGTCTGGAAAACAAGAATTCTAGGACAGTAGGATATTTAAGACAGTATCTAGACGTCATAATAAACACACTGTCTTAATAGACTTTCTTGAAATTTTATTAAATCAGACAGTTAACGTGCAATCAAAACTCTTCCACCCTTCAAACATTTCGAAACTCCAATTGAATGATTGATCCTAGTCTGTTTTCTATGAAAACCAAACCTAGTATGTGTTACAATTTTATTATCTTTTTATCAATAAATGTTTAAGGAAATCATTAACACAGTCGCGATATACCTACTTAGGCTTAGGTAAAGTAATATTTATTTGTAAAATGTAAAGGATTATCTTATAACTTTTCTAATCAGCAAATATTTTTGCAACCTGATGAATACTGAAAATATTGATGGTTAAAAAAAATTACGATGATTAGTTAAGATAACGTCCATAATATATCAATTATTATCAATCCTGACCCGTGTGATGTAATGGTTACCACGCCAGTCCATCATTCGAAGGGTCCCGGGTTCGATCCCGGCGGAGCAAAAATTTAAACGATAAATTTGGTTGATGATCATGAATGAATAAGTATCATTTAGCCTAAAATCAATAATCTTTCCTTAAATTACAAAACCGCTCACAGCAAGTTCAGTCAGTTAAATGGAATCCAAACATTACACGCATGTGGACAGTTTATATCTAAAACAATATGTGCCATCTAAGATAAGGAATGAAAATATTTAACTGTTACATTCGAAAATTTCCGACGTTCATTTTCTATGCAATATTTACTATTTACATTTTTCGGACACATAATTTGAAGCGTTCTTTTTAAACTTTTAACTGGCGAAGTTTGCAACAATCTGCCTGTTTATTCCTCCTGCCTATATTTGGTCCTTTTCAAAGAGAGAAAATAATAGGCATCAGAATATACTTTCAAGGAGGGTAGAAAATAAATAAAATGATTTTAAGAGCAGTAATTTTTTATGAGCTACGCCTAGCATGCGGACATGCGGTCTACGATGGTAAGAAATACGAAAAAAATGTGTCATATAATATCTAATATACATAATAGGAAAAATCATATCAATTCTTACTTGTTTCAGGTTTCGTCCGCGGGGAAGAATGGTCATACGACTGTAAGTGAAAAATTTTTCACCTTTGTATATTGTGTGCGATTGTTTTGTTGGCGTAGTAGTTTCGGGGCAAATTCTCTATGACAGACGGATAGGCAGACACACGAAGGATCCTATAAAAGTTCCGCGTTGTCTTTTTGAGAGACGGAACCCTAAAATGTATAGTGATTCTGTGACACTCACGAAACCTCTTAAAAATAAAATATCTAGTCAACCATAAATCTAAAATATTGGCACTATCTGCTGTAGTTTTGGAGCAAATTATCTGTAACAGAAAGATGGACAGACACACGATCAATTCTATAAGAGTTCAGCCTCTTCCTTTTGAGGTACGGAACTCTAAAAATTAGTGACACTCACAAGTTGGCCATAAATATAAAGAAACTCTGCAACTCTGTTAACCCCTGCCTCAATCAGTCCAGGTAATAGCCATAATCTGTGCTGTTGCCCATTACAATTCAATCCAATTGTTTTACAATTTATTCCAATCCCCACCTAAATGCAGGAAGAGTTTCGTAACCTTGAACTTCGAGAACTGACCTTCAGGACCTCAATTGCCGCAGTCCGCAGGGGCTAGTGATGGTCTAACTATGTTACACAACTAAACCATTAGTCGTGTAAAAAATGCAAAGATTTTAATGTGCGTAGAATTAATTTTTGTGTTTCTAAAGTTTTGTGTTATATTTGCTTGCTTAATTCTTCTCTATCCTTAATTTTTCTTTTTAATTAGTTTGATTAACTATAAATATTACGTACTTATAAATAGGTGGTATATTGGTAATAAATATTAGTTAAAATTTATTTCAGCCGTTTTAAACATCTCGTGAAAGCTAAATTAGCTATATGTAATACCAAATATTTCTTTATACGGGTAGTTAGAGTATTTACTTATAGATACAAAAAAAAAATAACTTTGTAAAAGCTTTAGTAAAACATATTTTTACTTTTATTCAAGTTTTTTAAAGTACCTCTTTACTTCCCTAAGTTATTTAATTATTGCGAATTTAGATTATTCATCATGATGATGATGAATAATCTAAATCTATTAAAGTAGTTTAAAGTAGACCATTCATATTTCCAATGGCCATCCATAGATAAAGCAAATAACATAGATAAAGTTTTCATCAAGGAATTTATTCATTCCATAAGTATGGTAGGTACATTCAGTTTTCTTCAAATCCATTTACTTCGCAAATAAAGTGTAAATCGAATTTGCACGTAGCAGTGTCTTCGCTATCTACTGCATTTAATAAATATCATCAATTTATTTTAAAACCAGTTAAATAATAATAATATAGTTACCTGTTTTTAATTAAACAAGTGTCACACACCATTGCAGTACTAAGTAAACATTTTACAATTACATAGCGTTTTGGTTAAAAGATGTGAATGCCGGAGGATATCTATATATATAAAAGGCAAACCTGACTCATTGACTCAGGTAGGTATATATCAAAGCACAGCTAAAACTGCTACTGTACGTAGAAACTTCAAATTTGATACAGGGTTTACTTTCATGATGTAAGTGAGCACTAAGAAAGAATTTTTTAGAAATTCTATAAGGTGAACGGGGAGGGGGACAAGTTTGTATGGGACTACGTTCTAATTACACAAATTTCTTAGTCAAATTAATTATGAAAACTACGCGTACGAAGTCGCTGGCTTTAGCTAGTTTAATATAGGAATCATCATTTAACGCCGGTTTCTAAAATGCGAACGAGACAAAAATTAACTAATCAATTGTCAAACCTTTTGAAAAGCGTAATTATCCTCTTCGATTTAATCATTATGTTAGTTAATACCGATGACTAATTTTACCTTGTGAGTCGTCCAAACAGAGATTTTGATTAAAAAAAATTTGCGTTTCTCCCAAATTAATTTTGCATAGCCGAATGAACGTAAAAAATCATATTCGATTCGATGGAGCTTACAAGAATCAATCCACAAGTCTCATCTCATCCAAATATTTGTCACCAGATGAGACGCAATGGCCCGGACAGTGCCGGACGGGCCTCAAACAGTCCCCCATCAACATCATGACCAGAGACACCGTCCTGGACTCCACGGGAACCCACTTGCGAGGGCCCCTGGTCTTCCGCGGCTACAACAGCGTCAACGTCACTGGTGAAAATAATGGTCATACTCGTAAGTAACTCTTATTTTTCTGCTAATCTAATGAATTCATCTGAATTTCAAATTGAATGCATTTTCATATTAATGGATTTAAGCAACTCGTATTACGAGTACGTTAGCAGAAATACTTACACTAGCTAAATATTTTTACCGGTGTGGTGTAGTGGTTATCATATCAGTCATTAGGAGGATTCAGGGTTCGATTCCCAGCAAGGCAGAAGTTTAAATGATAAATTTAGATTTCTGTTCTCAGTCTAAGTGTTTGTGTAATTTTCTTTATGTGTATCCATAATTTTGCTAGATCTTTGTTCAGATTATTATTGCATAAATAATTTAAGCCTATTTTATCGATTGCGATGAAACTAATTTATTCGTTATTTTCATAATCTGGCTTCTGATTGAAATATCCTAGAGCGAAATGATGTAGTTACGACAAGTATTTCAAGGACGATGCTAAAAACAGAACTTGATTTAGATTAAAATTTGATTTGAAGATTAAAGTCATGTGACGAAGGCTTGAGTGCATCAATTCGCAACAGGTCCTCTTATCCACTGATACGGTTATCAATCTGTGGCATGTGCCTTGCAAATCTACTGGATATGTACATTTTTGCACAAGTTTATCTGATCATGCCACCACTTGAAGCTAATTCGAATCACAAGACCAAATCACAAAATCTTATCACCATGTTTTAGTGGAAAAACCATACTCTTAACATAAGTGAATAGGTTACATTATCTGCTGTATACTTAGCATAATACAATTTGGATCAAACGACTTAGAAATTTAATAGAAGTATGAATTTACTTAGAACTCATGCTGGAGTTTACGTATTCGTTTATAAAGTACGCCGGCATATATTCACACGTCCAACTTTTAACACCCCTCGCTTTGCGACGAAGAATCAAAATAAGTAATATATTTATAGACCATGTTAAAATAAATTTGCACGCAGTACACAATCAAAACCAATTTAAATCTACCTACTGTGTACTCCTTTGTGCAGTGAAATGGACGATTGTGGAGGATATCCCAACTCCCGTCGTATCTGGCGGTCCACTGCGAGGCAACTATAGCTTTCTGCAGTTCCATCTGCACTGGTTGTCTGAACACGCAATCGATGGAATGAAGTAAGTATTTAAGGTCGACTCTACGACAATCACGTAGTCTTTTCGTATTTATTCCATAAGGTGTTTGTTCTGCACCCAATATGAAATGGTTTTGTATAAGCAATGTATGAGTTGATGAATTTCACGTTCCTTTCAAGAACTCAGTTTTGCAGATTTCCTCGCTGTCGTTGACGAGCTAATACATTTAATGGTAAAATAGTAATACATTTAATTTATGCCACCTACCGTATATAACCTCTTCCCATAAGCGGAGAAGACCGGGGAAGGTTCCAGAGCATACTCACCACCATTACGCTGCTGCAATGAAGAATAGGTGATTTAAATTCCCGCCAAAATAATAAAATTTAGCAATTGAACCAACCCTCCCACCAGTCCATCTATACTAATAATATAAAGCTGAAGAGTTTGTTTGTTTCATGAACGCGCTAATCTCAGAAACTACTGCACAAGAATCTAAAAAAGGTATTATCGTCCACGGGCTATATTTGCAACTTAAAAAATATACCTATACCAATCTAACAACATTTTTATTTTAGTACTTCGATCTACGATCACTAATCAGTTACTATTAGTAATAGAAGTTATGTTACCTACGTACCTAAGTATATCAATATCTTGTGATCTAACGATAGCATGTTTAGGCACTTAGGAGTTAGTTAATATTATATTATCTACTGGAATCCGATAAAAAAAACTATGTTATACTAGGAACCTGATTTTACAACTAAACATCTGTAGCTGGAAGTTTATGGACAATAATAATACTATGTCTCCTTTCTTATGCCTTGTTTCTTATCTGATAAAGGTATAATCTGGAATTTTATTGTTAAACACTTACAAGTTTTATCAGTGTCACTGCCAAAGTTATGTAAGTCACTCAACCAATGATTTATATATCTGTGATAAACCAATTAACAGATATGCCACGGATAAGCTCGCAAGGAATTGAATTTTCCAGGAGTTGTCTTCTTTATCCGTAGGTATCCTGTAAAAAAAATTTAAAATCCTGTAAACGGATAAGAATCCTAGATTTTGGCCCCGTGAGAGCGCGTGAGGAGGAGGGAGTAATCATAAAACAGCCCCTTCAAAATATTAAAACCATTCATTTATTATCCCAAAAATTACAATTTTATATGATTTGGGATCTACGGTTTTTAGAAATATAACAGATTCAGAAGCTAATGATCACTTGCCCCATAGGTATCCCTTGGAAATCCACATGGTGCACATCAAAACTGGCCTCACTGTAGACGAAGCCCTTCTGCGGCCAGATGGATTGGCAGTAATTGGGGTTATGTGCGAGGTAAGCACAATGTTTGTTGGTGATAAATAAATATATAGATAATAGTGGAAAAGTGTACGCTGACGTACCACGAATGTTCGTTCGTTCGTGGTAAAAACTGTTTAATCTAGATTCTGACTTAAATACTGTACCTATTGTGGAAGAAATTTAAAATAATTTTTCTTAGGTTATCGACCTTAGCGCAGCCAAAAAATTCTTTTGAATCTTCCTTTCTGAGTGTTAGTCTTTGTTTCTTCATGACAATCAAGAAACAAGGAATTTCTGTATGAGATTATTTACGAGTACGAGGTACAGTAGGCATCTAAGTACAAAGGTAATTTTCTCCAGGTATACACAGGAGAAGAAAGTGAGCAAGCACTTGGAGAACTGGAACCCTATATCCCGCTGCTGATCGACAGAGGAACCGGTTACACAAATGCCTCGGTCATTGATATCACGTGAGTTCCTTTTTACCACAACCACGGATGCGGCCGGTAGGTACTCGGATGGGTGACCGCTAGTGGCAAATTTCATGCGCGCTGCCGTGCTATTTTACAAGTTTACAGACAGAAAAACTAAAACACGTTATAAAATCGAGGAAAGATTATCAACCTACTATCATTTTTAGGGACATGAAATTATAATATAGAACCTCGTAATGATGTCTAGACAATGATAAGAAGAATTTGATTTTATTACCTTAAAAAAGTCCCTTGCCTGCATTTTCTTTAATCTTTTGTGTTTATTGATTTTGTTATCACAGCTATTATTTTGTTTTAAATTATATTCAATACGTGCGTCTTCTTTGTTACCATTTATGCTAAGAGCTTTATTAAAATTACTAGCGACCCGCTGCGGCTTCGCACGGGTGCAAAGCTGATACCAAATACACTACAGAAAAACTGTGAACGTTTATACATATAAACCTTCCTCTTCAATCACTCTATCTTTTAAAAAAACCACATCAAAATCCGTTGCGTAGTTTTAAAGATTTAAGCATACATAGGGACAGAGAAAGCGACTTTGTTTTATACTAAGTATGTAGTGATTGTTTCAACTATTATAATTGTATATCAAATAATCAATATAATATAATCAAATATTATAACTAATTTTTACTTTGTTACAGTCGACTTTTTAGTCCTGAACCTCAGTCTTACTTCACGTATCATGGATCGCTCACAACACCCTACTGCCAGGAGGTAGTCACATGGATAGTAATGGACAAACCTCTTACCATTTCTGACACCCAGGTATTATTTTGATCGCTCCATAGTTAATTCTATATAGATTATTTAAAATGAAAGCAAAACGCCGAGTTAGGTATATTATAAACATTAGTTTAAGCGTTTTATAACTTAATTAGATCAATACTATATGTGTAGGCTTAAGGCTTAATAATCGCTCGTAAAGTATTATTTTATAAGTTTAAAAATAAAGCTGTAAAAAATAATAAGGAAGTAAATTCAGCGTAATTCTCGCACTCCTTTAGTGTTGTGAATGGATACAATACCTACACAGGTTCTATCCTATCAAATTAGACACAATAAATGGATTATAATAACGTAATGATAAATATGAATGATAATAAAAATGATAAATATTTAAATACACGCGAGATAAGAAATTTTGCCAATAATGATGATTACCTAAGGTATTCACTTGTAGGTATATATAATGAAAATTATAAAAAGTATGTAAAATACGTTTTTAACATTAATTTGGAAATAGATAAAGACAAGAAAATATTTCTTTTTCGGTCGTTACCAGCTCACGTACGTTTTGACCTCCATTAAATATACATATCTACATACAAGCTGCAATGCTATCACTAATTAAATCTTTTTTATCATTTCCATTAGCATTATTTTTATCAATGATTAATGCATTTAATTCAACGATTAGGTATTTCATTTTCATGACAATTTCTAAACTCAACAGCTATTTTTAAATATTTATCAGTCTTATCTACATAGGTACGTCTGCGCGATAGTTTGCGATATAAATAAGCTCATTATCCATCGAAAGTAAATACTAACAATCTCTTTTAATTCCGATTATCTTTCTTAAGTAGGTAGCTATAGGTTTAAAATAATAGATATCTACACACAAATAACTTCGACCGTCATTGTTGTTTCACGTTCCTGTCGAAAGAAATTACCTACAATACATACCTTTATTTTAGTATTTAACTTAATATATTCCGCATTTTAATAATGCCAACGTGTAAAAACCTATAAAACAACTATGCTTGTCATTATGACTGTTAGTCTTTTAGCTAGTACAATGTACGCTACTTCTGCAAATATGTTTTCATGATAGGTATAGCTTTTATCTTAAGGTTAATTTCGTTTCGTTAGTTTCTATGTCCACAATAGCTTTATCTGTCTACTTCACTATTTCTATTTTCTATCTCGACGGTAACAAATGTTATTCTTTGCAGTTCAAGCTCTTCAGCAAAGTCGATATCGGTGGCATCGACAATTACAGGAGTCTGCAGCGGCGGAGCGACCGCATTGTCTACAGAAGCGTTCCATCCGCTTCTAACATTGTTATTCCCAACGCTTTCAGCGTTCTCGCAGCTCTCTTTAGCATCAAGTCCGTATTGACTGCTACTCTTGGTAAAGGAATTTGCATTCTTGTTAACATCAAGCGCAACTTTTTAGGTAATAAGCTTAAAGAGTGTTCTGTCCCTGAATAAATTGTACTACGTATTTGTAAGACATTGTGTGATGAAATTTTTGAGATAAACTTAAGATTTTATGAAGAGTGAAGTACTCTATCATTAAAAGATGCTTTTAAATTATTATTATTCCATTTGGTCTAAGACGCCTTGTTATCGTCGAGGACCAAAACTAAAAGTATTGAACTTCAAAACAATTGGGTAAATGTTGGCTGCAGAAGTGATTGGAACGCAATATTTTTATTTAAGTCGTTAAAATATTTCTGAAGTATTCTTATTTTACCTTGTCTTAATATGGAACTCTTCAATACGTCAGGTGACCGGCAGTACCTTCGAAAACGTGAAGTCTAGTCTCATATCGGGCCTGATATGCTATTAAGCCTATAATTCCTAACTATTAACTATTTATTATCAAGATCGATTAGCTGTTGGCGACAAATAACCAGTTCATTCAAGCAACAAATTGTATCGATAGTTTTATCAGAGTTAACTGACAGATAAAAAAGCTATATAGACCTTGATAAAATACCGAGTTTGTAGTCTGACTACATTAAAATGAAATTTAATAAAAAAATTGTTTCATGACGTAAATGACCAAGAATTTGATGTTACTATGGACTTAAACAATAGACCTAAGAAAGTAATTTATGTAATGCATGTAAACTCCTTTTTTGGGCCATATTATGCCACTCACTGGATCCAGTAGTGGACTCAATCTAGCGCTGGACTGGATCGAGTAGTACCGTCTACACTATTGCAGTCATCATAAGTGCATTGAATTGTAGTGAGTAGACAGCTGGTTTCTCACTGGATTGACAGTGACGAGGAAATCCAGTCAAATCAAAATGGGCGCGCTTGATTGAAAGGTATTAATCCAGTAAATGGGTTGGATTGGTAACTGGTTCCAGTGCACTGTTCTTTGGTCAAAGTAATTTACTTTATTATTATTTATCTGGTTATAGTACAAAACTTTTTCCGGTATAAATCCATACAATTTATCGATTTAAAACTGGACAGAATGAATAGGTAGTTAATCGGCTCGATTAACTATTTTTTCTGATGTTACAAAAATCGGTATAATTTCAATTTTGATTTTGTAGGTAGCCATTTAATACGCATTTAATTGAAAGCAAGATCTTTCAGACTGTTTTCGCTACGAATTTGTTCGTAGGCTTACGTCGTTTGTTTGTACGTGAGAATTGGTTCTAAAGTAAAAATGGCCGTGTTGTGAACGGACTGATGTTATAATAGACAATATAAAGATGCATCGAACCTACTATGTTTGACAATTACAGAATCAAACTAAAAAATAGTGATAACACTACTTATTATATTGATTCATAAATTTTATTTATCACTATTATTAAAGATTAGATATTAATATATACTTTATAGTATTACTCAACAATAAAACAAATTAGGATTACAATAAAGATTTAGGGCATCAACAATAAATGTTGAAGGTAGTTTTTTTAAGATCTTTTTTACGCACATAACTGAAATTTGGAAATTCTTAAACCTCTCGTGAAAACCGTTCACGATGTATCTGATTTCAAAGTACCTCACACAAATGATTTTTGTCGTTATTTCTTCCCGTACAAATAAATAATTGTATTTGTTGTATGTACTTGAATTAAATATGTTTATTTTTAGGTATATTTCATAAATGTACCATGACTTTTGTTTGTTTAATTAATTATTTAATAAATTATTTATTTTTAGAATTTAAATGTAATGTCGTTAGATAACGTGTCAAATTGTTTGTAAATATTGTAATGTAAAGTCAGTAGTTAGTAAGACATTTACAATGCCATCGAACCAACGAAAAATATACACTATGTTATAAGTATAAAATGTGTTATTTATGCAAGCGTACCCAATTTAGGTGTACCTATATAAAAGTGTTATTCTAGGATGATTGTCTAGGATGATGATGAACGATGAATGATGATGATGAAAATCAACGGTTCATCGGCTATAAATAAATATCTGGCCTTTAGATGGCAGGAAGAAAAAATATTGCGGAAAAACAAAGTCCTTTAAAATTATGTTTAAAAATGTGTAACAACTGATATAAGTTTTTTTAAATATACTTAGGTAGGTACCTAATACATTTTTTTAATAAAAGAATTTCACAATTGAATTGCGTAGTATATAATTACAATCTATCTGTAACCATTTAATTACTGTAATTAAGTATTTTTTTCAAGTGTTTCATCAATTATAATACTGTAAGTGTAAGTTACTTACTAACGCAGCCTATAAACCGTTACCAACGAGTACAAATCAACAGTACATTTCGTCACACTTTTATAACACATTATCAAGATACGTTTAAGTAATTGTTACTGCGAGCATAAATTAATGTCGGTATCACAACAATCTTTATTAGATATGATTACAATATATTTATTTCTTTTATTGCGTAATTCAATTAAATAACTCTTAGCTCGACAGACAGTAAGGTTAAACGTGCGGTATATTATACTTAGGTACCTACCTACTTATATTACATTTTACAAAGAAATTTACAAAAAAAATTAAAGTAAAAAAAACTCAAATCTCAACATCTTTTATTCATCATAAAGTTAGGTAGGATGTACGAGTACTAAGTATCCTAGGCAATTAACGCCCCCTTAATTTCAAATCAATATATTATTTAACTAAATGATTGAATTAAAAAACTGTTAAGGTAAATAGTTGTATTGACAAAAAAAGAATACAAAAAACTAACACATATGTGCTATCGGTCATAAAGGATTATGCAAATATAGACTTTTTGAACACCCTGTCATAGGCGTTATTGAGCACACAGTTTTTAGTAACGCCCATAAATTAATTTACGTATTATCTTTATAAATATAAATATTTCGATTTAGAGCCGTACAAAACCTAAAAGTATATTAAATTGTCTTTATTAGATAGCATTATATTTATCATTTAATGAACAACAGATACTAAAATATTTAAATTTCGTAGCACATCCAATACATCCCGTACTTTCTACCCAATCATCTTTAAAAAAATATCTCGTCTGTAACATGTGTTATTACTATAAAACATCAACATTTAAAGGATTTTTAATAAAAATATAGATAATTATAAAATGCTTATTGGGCGCTAATAAACGTAGATGGCTTATGACGCCCCAGACAAGTGCGTCAATTAACGCCCTGAAATTAAGTACAACATTATAGCTTAAACAACATGAATGAGATATAACGCTATAACGTTATATGATGGTTTCATTTCCCCGATTTTTAAAAAGCAAATAATTATGATTTTTTATCAAAAACAGCGTGCACTGTCGGCGTCCTTGCAACGTGGTTGGCAACTTAGTACTTGGTGGCGTGAACCACGCCGCGTCGGGTCCGGGTGTTTGTCTTGGTTTATTCTATGTGTGTGTAAAGTGTAACAAAACTTATGTAGCATTATCTCCGATTTTTTGCATTCGGGCGTTATTACACACTGGCCGTTAAATGCCATACCTACCTTAGATGAACGTTAAAATACTTAATACGTTAAATCGACTTTAAACGTCCTTATGACTAACATATGCCAGGAAAAAAAAGCCCGGGGGAAAATACTCTCGGCATTACTTTAAAAAATAGATAGATTAAAAGTTATATCCTTAAGACAGCATCGACACATCCCCGAAATTGCATGAGGCGAGACAGAAAAAGTGTTGGATGAGACAGACAATGGTGCATATGGATGTACCTACCTAGTAGGCTCTAAATAAATAATTATAATGACAATTACAGACAACATTTTATGTACATCATCGGTCTATCAGTAGGTAGGTACCACAGATAGGTACCAACGAGCTACGTAAGAATAAGTCATAAGTCTTTTTCTTATCATAAAATCCAACGCACCGACTTTTCTGACAAGAGCGAGATTATTGATTATCGAAATGTAATCAGAATCACTCACTACAATTAGGAAGTCTACTATTTAACAAAAACTGAAATAGGTACCTACTTACATTTTATTTGAACTGAATGGTCAACCAAATTTAAGGCAACAAATTATAAAAAAAATCTGTCTCTTCTGAGGGTTCCCGGGCCTTCGTACCTTCGTAAATTGTTACGTTTGTTGTTAGTATCCATTGGCTTACCTTATTTAATATTCTATGCCTAGGTTCTCAAAGGAATGGTGACACTAAGATCTAAAATTACCAGCAAATTGGTTTGGAGGAGGTGGCGGCAGACATGATTGTCTAGAATCTAGACTTAGTATTATCAACACTTCCTTTAGTTTATATTTCCTGTAGGTGTTAAGTTCAGGATACTCGATCTGTCTTCATTGCTCTTTTAGAGTTAAGTACTAAATAGGTTTAAGTCACCTTTGAGCCAAGTACCCAAAATAACAATTTAACTTTATCTAGCATAATTGTCTTATCAGCAAAATTTTATTGGTTTGCTATTGCTTTTAAGTAGGCGCTAGATTCACTGTCAATATTTTTTTTTGGTTTTATCACAATTTTTTTAGGTATGTAATTATTTTTCTATGGTATGTAGGTATATTATTTGGGTCAAAACTATATCTACTTCTTATCATGCCATGAACTTTTAAGAGAATTCAGGCCAGAGCAACTATTTACCACTTCACTTGTCTATGAATGTCATAGCAAAAAACATAGTAAAAGGTATTAAAGCACTGACAATGTAACATGAGTTTTAAAAATATCGACAATAAGAATGTCAAACATAAATCGCCTTGAAATGTATTCGGAAAACAAGCCTTATAAAATGGCTAAATAGCCAGTTGCAGTATCTTTATCCACTGTCTCAGATTATCTAAATTTCAATGCTAATTTCCATATATATGGCTCTATCATATACCTACGGTCGTTAAAATGATCTAGATTGGAAGCCGAAATGATGTAAAGTGATGAGTGGGCTCCTATTATTTCATTAATTTTAGTCATTTGGTTATTGGCTAACTTCCTTATTAGGATGTTTTTCAAATATTGGATCATTGAAAAGAAACATCGATAATAAACTATCAGCCTTGTAAAGTCATTGACATTACTGAACTAATTTCTTGCATTTTAAAACAACGGAATTCAGAAATAACTTTGTAGCTGCGACCTGCTGATAATAATATATGAAAATATTCATGTCATTTTGTTATGTCATACATTCATTGCGACTTAATATTATATAACTAGCAACCCGCCCCGGCTTCGTACGGGTGAAATGCTGATACTAAATAGACTACAGAAAAACTGTGAACGTTTATACATATAAACCTTCCCCTTCAATCACTCTAACTATTAAAAAAACGTATCAAAATCCGTTGCGTACTTTTAAAGATTTAAGCATACATAGGGATATGCAGACAAAGAAAGCAACTTCTTTTTATACTATGTAGTGATTATGTCCTCCGTCCCAAAGAGTTTCAGGTAACCCTACATTTGGCTGAACAAATCAAAACAACCAAATAGCATTTAATACACATTTATTCAATAATATTAACAACATTTTATACATACCATGCATTGACATTTAAAAAACTCAAGATTCACAACACGTGATTCCAAAATTTTCAAAACGTTTTCATTCGTATCATTAGAAATGACGAAATGTTCCTTTTAAAATAGTAAAACGTAACATCCCATTTATTAGTACGCTTTAAAATGAGCTTTATGCTTTTGTGTTTAAGATTGACTTTGTATTGTATCAATTAGAAGTATTATCTTTGGATTACTTGCTGTGCTCCATCATGATTATACTGAAATTTTCAAATATAATATTTGTGTGAATCTAGGTTTCTTTTAATATGTCAATCATACCATGTACACAATCTCTCACATCACTTGTATTTACTAATAATTTGTGTATGCAATTATGTATAGCAAGACGCGGGCATTGCCATAAAACCTATTTCTTGCATGTCTTAATTTACAAATAAATTTTGCTTCGTACAATTAACAATTTATTTGACGACCCTTGTGGTGTAGTGGTTACCACGCCAGTGCACCATTCGAAGGGTCCCGGGTTCCCGGGCGATTCAGAAATTTAAATGATGAATTTAGATTTCTGTTCCCTGTTGTTCCATTTCTGAATGTTTGTATATTTGTGTTTGGGTGTGTCCGGGCACCCACGACAGAAGGAATCCTAGTGTGGGGCTGTGAGTGTGAAGCGTTAAGCGTTAATAAATGTATTGTTAAAAACATGATTACAATTGATTTTTAACAGACTTTAAAAAGTAACTGTATTTTTATCCACTGCATATATTTGCTATGGGCGGTGTATTGTATCTGCGAACTAAACATAATTACATACATAAATATAAAATTCTCTATGGTACAGTGATAAACAATAATTTACCTATGCTAAATAATACACATTTACATGTTCAAACTCTTTGTAGTTAAAACAATCTGTGTAAGTTGTAGACAGTATATCAAATAATTCAAATTAGCGAACATGGCTTAAGTTAATACTATAAAGTTCTATTATTATCATAAACACCATAGAATCAGAAATTAACATGGAAATATGACAGAAATCCAATGTGATAATTCTCAAATACTGTTCATGGAAGGATGTGACCATGAACTGACGTCTACTCATAGTAATGGACAGTTCATACTGTAGTGTGTCACCAGTAATAAATGGCAAATTTTATTAACTAGGCCAATTAATATTATATTTCTTAAACTCAAATAGACAGATTTTACAAGAATAACATAAGTACAAGTTAATTGAATGTTTGTAACTAAAATGCTTTTATATAATGGTATGTTTATTCTTCGTCTATCTTTGATTAATGTAATAAATAGTAAATTTTTCGTATGTAACCAATGACCCGCCACTTACATTTATATAATTATTTATACTCTGGATAAAAAGGAACCATTTTCCCAGATGAACAAGCCACCTTCACATAAGTAATAATGTGAAAGGATCCGGAGGATGCCGGACACACTATGTTTGAGCAACGCCTCCACGTATGATCATAGATAGAACTTCTCTTCTACTTGTGCTCACTATCAGGCTTAAGCTATACTGCATAATTTGTTTATAACTTATAATTTATACACTTGATTTTAAAGGAGTGCCGAGAGTTTTTTCCGCCGGCTTTTTTCTCTCGGCCTGTTAGCCAAAAGGGCGCCTAAAGCCGACGTACCGTATTATTTGACGTTCATCCAGTGTATACGTGTACCTTATGATGA